>JABUQX010058719.1:32500-51082 GCA_015478945.1 Trachelipus rathkii
CTGAAGGAATGACTACAGTCACAGAAAAACACCAGAAAACAAACGTTTTAGAGGGCAAAAAAAGCTACATTTTGGTGTTTATATAGTCAAAATCGGCTGAAAATTCCGAATTTTATGTCTATTTTTAGGTGGGGCCGAAAATGGGGACCAGCCCCAGCCAAATATTGGATCCTCCCCTTCATCAAACGAAAGTGCGCTAACCTTCTTGGTTCTCCTACTGACAAATCTTTCTGGCCTCTTGCCAAAAACATCTCTAACAACTTCTGCAAATCATCGTTTCCTCCTCTTATTCGATATGATGGCTCTGTTGCTAACTCTCCAACTGAAAAGGCCAATCTCTTCGGCGTCCTATTTTCCTCTAACTCAACCCTGGACAATTCTGGCATTCCTCCTCCTCCTCCTCCTCCTTCTCTTCTCAGGTGTCCTATGTCTTTGCCTGTGATTACATTTGATCGGGTGCATGGGCTCCTGAGATCTATGAACGTTAGGAAGGCGGGTGGCCCGGATGGCATTCCTCCCCGAGTTTTGAGGGAATGTGCTTACGTGCTGACCCCACCCCTCGTTCAACTATATTCTCTATGTCTCAATACTAGCACTTTCCCTCAGTGTTGGAAGCACGCACATGTCCAACCTATTCCGAAAAAAGGAAGCCGCTCTGATCCTTCTAACTATCGTCCTATAGGCCTACCTTCACTTGTATTATATCTAAGATCTTTGAAACCCTTCTTAACTCTCACTTCTTAGACCATCTGGAATCTCATTCTCTTCTTTCCGATCTCCAGTACGGCTTTCGGCGTTCAAGGTCTAATGGCGATATACTTTCCTATTTAACCGATTTATGGTTTCCGCTCTAGGAACTACTGGGAGACTTGGCGTGGTTGGCGCATGAACATATCCAAAAGCATTTTGACGGCATGGCACGCCGTCACTGCCTCTCCAAGCTCCATCTTTGGGGTTCCTCCTTCTCTTTGCTTAATTTTGTCTAGCTTTCTTTCAAGTCGCTCAATATCGGCTGTAGTTGATGGAACGACTTCTTTTTTTCTGTCAATAGTGGTGTTCCTCAGGGTTCGGTCTTTCTTCTAATTTATTCTTACTTTTCATTAATGATCTTCTCACCGCACATCTAACTCTATCCACTCATATGCGATGACTCGACCCTTCTCTCTTCAACTCATCATTTCAATTCTACTCCTTCTTTTACTTCTAAATTTGCCTCTTCGTTCTTAACCTTTCGATTTCTATTTCTCGCTGATTCTGGATAGAATTTTCCGCAATTGGGGTCGTCTCAACCTTGTTGAAATTCAATTTTTTTAAAAACTCAACTTCTACAAATCTCCCTCTTTTAAAAACCCCTTTTAACTTTCCTATATCTTTCGACGGTTCTCTCGTCTCTCCTTGTTGACAATATAAATATCCTTCGCCTTAACAAAAACAAAAAAAAATGTCTTTGGAAACCTCACATCACAACGGTTTGCTAGGGCGGCCTCATAGAAACTGGGAGTTCTGTTAGACTGCTAGACTTTTTTCTCTTCTCAGTTACCCCAGCTATCAAGGGTCTCATCCGCCCTTGTCTGGAGTACTGTTCTCATAACTGGGGGGGCTCTGTTTCACCGCTTTTTGGATAAGGGTCAAAAGGGCAACTGTCTGTACTTCACAGTTCACCCTCTGATCTTGCCGGCGCGATGGTAGGTACTTTATCTCTTGCTATAGGTACCTGCATCAGACACGGTCCGTTTGAGGGAACTTACCACTACACGTACCACCCGACCTTTACGACGCCTCGTGAGCACAAGGGGTCGCTTGTGTCTATGCAACGAGTATTCTGTTGTAGATACATTTTGGTAAACTCCAGGCTAGTTTCGCATGCGGTTGCTTCCTTTCTTTCCTGCCACCTCTGTTTTTGTGGATTCTCTTCCATCTTCTGTGTTTCCTGCTGAATAATCTCTTCTTCACTTTAAAGCCTTGCGTCTGCTGCTCATCTTGCGTAAATATGCGCTAGCGGATGAAATGTTTGCGTGAACACCCGCCTCCCTGAATAGGCTCTTGCCTGGTGAGTATTGGTGACAGCTGAATAATATTATATATTATATTATATATATAATATATATATATATATATATAATAATATATATATATATATATATATATATATATATATATATGATATATTATATATATATAATTTTAATTCAAACTTCAAAGAGTAAACATCCGCATCCGCATCCGCATCCGCATCCGCATCCTCATCTACTTTAAGATCCGCATCCGCATCCTCATCCTTTTTAAGATCCGCATCCGCATCCGCATCCGCAAACAGTCAAATTTTGACATCCGGTCCATCACTAATATATATATATATATATATATATATATATATATATATAATATATATATATATTATATATATATATATATATATATATATATATATATATATATATATATATATATATATATATATATATATATATATATATATGGCAAACGTTATTTGCTTAAAATAGTGTCATAGATTTAAAGGAATATTATTGATATTTATTACCTTTTAATCTTTCTCTAAAAAGATTCATTACCTTAAATAAAGATAATTCCAATTAATGGTAATGTATTGTTGTACACACATTCAGTTTAATAATAATATTGAAGATAATAATAATAATTATAATAATAATAATAATAATAATAATAATAATAATAATAATAATATAATAATAATAATAATAATAATAATAATAATAATAATAATAATAATAATAATAATAATAATAATAATAATAATAGTAATAATAATAATAATAATAATAATAATAATTATTTTGAAATCAGATGCGAAATGAATAATAATAATAATAATAATAATAATAATAGTAATAATAATAATAATAATAATAATAATAATTATTTTTAAATCAGATGGAAATGAGAATTTATGTTGTACGTACAAAAAGGCTTAAAATTAAATGAAATTAATTGTCTAGCACGTAGTTTTCAAGAAAAGAATCAAGATTAGCTTTTCCTCTTAAACTTTTTCAATTAGCAAAGTAGAAATATAAAGGTATAACTAACTAGATCAAATTACATTAGAGACTGTTGAAATGGAATATTGAGTCCCTACGGTATCATCATCCTATATAATTTCGTTCGTAAATGATATATGATCTTTTTTTATGGAATGGCCTCCACTAAAACAATAGTCTCCATTTCATTGCAGTTGATTGTGAAATTGGATTTATGATCCAAATATTCAAGTTTCTGCTTAAATAATTTATGAAACTTTATATTCATTAGTCTCGAGTAATCAGAGACTCGTATTTTAAACTTTTCTGTTAAGGAAACCGACGCGTCATCTTCACAAGACGTTCTCTAAATGTTTGAGATGACAATCAAATACAAAACTTCACAAAAAAAAAAAAAAAAAAAATTATATTTTAACTAAAGGTTTCAACTTTTGGTATAAAAGTTAGATACACGAATATTAAAGGTAATGCAGAGAAAGTCATAGTAATCTTTAAATTTTTAGAAACACTTCTATTGCATCTTTTTTAAACTATCGCATGGCGAAAATAGATTTAATTTTTACATACTCTCACTATGAATACACAATCCCAGATTACTAACAATAGACTGACCGTAGAAGCTCCCAGTTGTAGAATGTAAACTTCTTCGTAATGGAAGGTCATATAATGTCATTAACAGTAAAAGAAAATGTATGGGTCTAAATGTGCACTGTAAGAGGAAGATTGTGAAAATTTCACCATCCAATGAGATTTTTTATTAAATATTATATCTATAATTATTTCTTACAACATCCACTGATTTATCTTGTATAGATAAATTGAAAAAACTATATGAATTTCTAACGTTGTCTCAAATAGGTCTTGCTGTTACTCCTTAACAACACCTAAAATCCTTCAACAGAAATTATTAGAGAAAATTCTTCATCTTCAAACTCAGTGTGACAGATAGTTTTTGGAATAAAGAATTCACTGGTTGTATTTTTAAATGTAGGGAATTTCCATCTCAAATAAAAATGTTACCTATAGTACTGTATTTACAGCATATCTATATACAATACGCGGGGCACTTATGCGATTAAATCAAAACCTCACACTAAGGTTGCTATTTTTACAGATTGTCTTTAGTAATAGATTTAATTCGTTATTTGACATAAAACGTACATGGTTGTTACCGAGTTGAAAAGCAGACAAATATATTTCATTTTGATTCCAGAACATGTGGAGACTGCGCTGCATAATCAAACAGTTGCTACAGCAAAAGATTTTTGTGTATTAGGTATACCTGCTACATTAATGTATTCAAATAGTGAATTTAATATATTAACAAAAATGAAATGCAACTTATGTCAAGACTATTAGATTAAGAGTAGAGGTCTTTTGTTAACTGTTAAGTCTCAGTCACTGATTCAAAATAACTTATATATATATATATATATATATATATATATATATATATATATATATATATATATATATATATATATATATATAATATATATATATATATATATATATATAATATATATATATATATATATGTAATATATAAAAATAATAATAATAATATAATATATATATATAATAATAATAATATATATATATATATATATATAATAATAATATATATAATATATATATATAATATATATATAATAATAATAATAATAATATATATATATAATAATAATAATAATAATATATGTATATATCAGTGTGACTCAGTAACATTTCTTATCGTTATCTCTCTCTCATACCACCTCTTTCTCTCTGTATATATGTATATGTAATATATATATAATAATATTGAACAAAGGTATTAACGATATATCTATATATACATCTATAAAATCCTTTTACTTTATATATATATATATATATATATATATATATATATATATATATATAAAATATATATATATATATATATATATATATATATATATAATCCTTTACTTTATATATATATATATATATATATATATATATATATATATATATATATATATATATATATATATATATATATATATATATATATATATTCCTATACTTTATATATATATATATATATGTTGTCTTTTTCGTTCGTTGTATTGTTTATTCCAATATATTTCTGCAACAATTTTCGTTGTGTTGCTTTACTCCTTATTCGCTTATTTTACTCTATTTTGGTTCTGTATCAACTACGATGAATATTCTTTTATTGCGTACCCTGAAGACTCTTTCTTCTACGACTTATACCAGACAATTGTAATGAAGCTAATAGGTCCTTCAAACAAGGGTTGGAACTCATCGGCGGCCTGGCCGCTTAAAGCATTTAGATACCAGATACCTATCTATAAACCAACACAAGATGTAAAGACATTTGCAGGGGAGGATTCTCGCCTCCTAAGATTATTATTTATATAAAAGGCTTTCACTTTTTTTGCATTAATGATTGAGGAGAGTTTTCACTCCTGATTTGTAATTTGATAAACAATCTCTTCGAAAAGCAACAGAGGATAAAGAGGGATGAATTAGAAGCATATAAAACAATCTATATTAAAAAATGTCACAGTACAAATTATGCATAGAAAAATAACGGCAATTTAAACTAACACCCCATTCACTCCTAACCCACATTCCTACCATCCATCAATATCGTAGATAAAACATGTAACACAGATTCCATAAAAAATGCAACGTGAAAAGACCTAAGAGTAATATAACAATAATAAATCATCCTACCTAATTATTACATATCATTATTATAATAATTATGATTATTATTATTATTATTATTATTATTATTATTATTATTATTATTATTATTATTATTACAATTGTTATTACTGTTATTATAATTATTATAATTATTATTATTATTATTATTATTATTATTATTATTATTATTATTATTATTATTATTATTATTATTATTATTATTATTATTATTATTATTATTATTATTATTACAATTTGCACTCATTTATTTAAATAAATCTTTGTGCTGATGAATTACAGGTTTTTACCTCCCGAATTCTTAAAACTTCATTTTGAGAATATCGGCTGGGAATTCATCTGGTTGGATATGATCAACGTTTTCACTTCACCATCCATCGGGATCGATATGCACAACGTTTTCACTCCACTAACACTCCTCTCGAGCAAATTGTTTTAAATTACATCATATACTCTCTGCAAATATTTAAGAATGAGTATTTGATCTAAATAATAATATGATTAGATATTTAATTAAATATATATATATATATATATATATATATATATATATATATATATATATATATATATATATATATATATATATATATATAATATATATATATATATATATATATATATATATATATATATATATATATATATATATATATATATATATATATACAATAGTATATATATATATATAAGTCAACATATATATATGTATATTATATATATGTTTTTGGTTAGACATATACGCTTATTGCGTTAGTGAGTTTTTCCCTTTATATAGTTTATAATATTTAAACCCCTCTATAAAATAAGTTTACTTTAAATATTTAAACCCCTCTACGAAATAGTTTCACTTTAGCAATACTATTATGCACGAACTGCACCAGGCAAACTGAGAAGGTAGAATGAGGTGTGCCCAAGCTCCCTCGTATGCTCAGACCTGTGGCGTTGCATCGAAAATGCGTAATAACTACGGGGCGAGGTTTATACCATTTTAGGATTCTCGTCTCTGTGGTGTTCCTATCGAAGGGAAATGAGAAAATAGAAGGAAAAGACAGGATCGGGCCTGTATAGTTCCTATGCCAGTTTGAAGTTGAAGAACCAATAAGCTAGCGTGGGAAAGACGCTACTTTTGCCTAAAAATTTTAGGTATGCAGCCAGAATGGCACCATACCCTAAAGTTCTTCTGCAATAGGTTTTTTCCATTGACTCATATTTGCGAAGCATAATATCGATTCACGATACAGTCTCCTTCGCCGGAAATGAGAATTGGTTATTATGGAAAAAACCATTTTGCTTATCTCAAGGAACAAATCATAAAGAAATGAACAAGAATATTGGACATGAAAAAGAAGGAGTTCTGTGAACTAAACTTCTTACTAGATGTCGAAGCAAAATGAATAATGAAAATTTCTATCATAGGTTCCAAGGGAATTCCTCTCCTAATGAAAGTATTCTGGAAAGTAGGTTTATAAAAAACGAATAATTTGAAAACGGACAAGACCGAAACTCAATGTTTTATGGAAGCATATTAGAATGTATCTTTGTTTTTTCCAAATCTGCGAAGATAAATAGAGAAAGAAAAATAGATATATAGCATGAGGATAAAGTGTGGTTAAACTCAAATGTGTCTCTCTCCAAAGAACAGGCATTTGGAAAATTATGTTACCTTATTAAATTTACGATTCCCTTTTATGCTATCTAAAAAGAAATTAAAATTTTATCTCGAGTTATTATGGTCTTTGGTAAATCACTTTGACCTAAAAGATTTTTGGTACTGGTCAATCGGTGATTTTTGGTAGCTTTCCTTTAATTCTATTATTCCTAGTAACGACTAGTTTTTTTTTAGCTTGTACTGGCCTAAGTATTTGGTCGTTATCTAGAGTTAATGGTTAGTGACATTCGTTTACAGATTTAAAGGAACGAGAGTATGTTAAAGCTTTTACCATGCTTTGGTCCTTTGGACTTTAGTTTCATTCGTATACCATTCAGACTATCAAAGTTTATTTGAAAATTTAAAACTACATAAGCGACATTAAAATGTTATTACGACAATTAAGCACTAGTTTTACTTACTAATGTTAGTAGTAACATTGTTAAAAAGAAAACTAATTCTAAGAACGTTAGTATACGGCTATGAGAAAATGATTTGAAAATGTTAATCGATGAGACCCATTGTTAACACTTCAAAACATCCCTTTTAATATTAATATCAAAAGCTATTAGAAATCTAGAAGAAATGTTAGTATATTTTACTTTTTAACAATACTATTGTTTAAAACAACTGTTAGTATCAACATTTAAAAATAAAAATATTAACGGAAGTGTTCATGCTTATCATCTTCTTGATTAGAAACGTGCTAAGCGTTAAACAAAATGTTAAGATTAATGGCAAGGTTAGTTGTCATTCTCTTGCTGTTTTTATTATTTTTATCTTTCTTTTAAAAGAAACTCTTTTCTTTTCGAATTTATTTTCACAATGAAAATTTGGGCCCTCCCTCGATAATGAATCTCGTAGGTAGGTATTGATAAAAATAATAAAACATAATCGGCAAAAAAAAAAATTTCAATTTTTTACCAGCTAAAATCAAATATTTATCTAAATTTTGACGTAAATTATACATATGCGACATGAAATGTATAATAATTTCTGATCAAAACCTAAGTTATGTGTCCTACGGACTAAAAAAAAAATATCTTTATGCTAACCAAGTATCTTATTTACACAAAAACCGCTTAATTATTTATACAAAACGTTCCCATAATATCTCAAACAAAAATGTATAATGTCTGGCGGAGTGAGAACTAAAGTCTTCCTATAGTCTTTTTATGTCTCCTCGCTCTGTTTTAGTGTCCTTTACATATTTATAAAGCCAAGGTAGGCATCGCTGTAGCCTCTATTTGTGCCTAAATGCATTGCTAATGCTCATTTTTACCTTTAAAATTCCGAGCTTCTAGCTTATGAGAACTCACTATAAAATCTATTATTTGTTGTAAGGAACGATATGATATCTTAAATGAAATTAAAAAGTTCATAACTATGAAACAATTCGAATATTATACTGGCGGTTACCTTAAAAGTTAGCAAGCAAATTGAATACAAAGCGATGTAAAAAAAAATTAAGAAAATTCCTTAAAGTTTATATCGTACAAACGTAACTCTATTCTTAGCTTTGGTTCTTTTCATCTATTTTTCGTGGATTTTGTCTCTCGACAAACATCCAACTACGTCGATAGATAAGGTTCATCTGCTCATCATCGACAAGGAAAAGAACTTTTAGCATTTTCTATGTTGGTTCTTTCTCTACCTCTTACTTCTTACCTCCTATATTGGCTTATTGAGACTTAGGATACTAGAGATCACCATCTCCTTCGTACTTGCTCATAGCCCTCAAAAACTTTTATTTCTTACCTCCTATATTGGCCTACTGAGACTTATGATACTAGAGATCACATCTCCTTCGTATTTGCTCATAGCCCTCAAAACTTTTTAGCGTGTCCCAACATAGTCGTTTATCGTAAGTACATCCTTAAAATATACCTAAAACAAAAATATGAACAAAAATATGAACAAAAATTACTGAACTATTCACCAACCCAACTGTTAAATTTCTCTAACATAATCGATTGTTGAAAGTACATCCTTAAAATCATACCTAAAACAAAATAAGAACAAAACTACATGAACAAAACTATATGTTAGATTATTTACTGAACTATTCACCAACCCAATACGATTAACTTTCCTGTCGCTCTGATTCTGATCTTGTTTCTTATCTCCGAAAGGCTTCTTTCAGCTATACACCCTTTCTACTGCTAAATCTTAGCTCTGTGACTCGAACCAAGTGTTGCGAGTATTACTGCTCCAAACTTTTAGAAACTTTTGATCAAAATGCGTGGCTAATGGTTAGAAAGGACTAATCGTTGGTTGAAAACTACAACAGATTACTAAAAAATAAAGCAAAATACAGCAATAAACTGATGAGAAGGTCATGTATTTTCCTTATTTATACTCTAGTTCTCCATGTAGGAGTATCGTTCTGATATCTTAATTCCTACCGAAAGAAAAAGAAATACTTTTTAGGAAGAAATGTTTGACTATTTCTCACATATGATCAACTTAAAGCTAAGACTGTGTGGCACATCTTCTCTCTTCCTACTCTCCTAATTATTAGATCCGGTCATGACTCCATCCCTATTTCAGAAGAATCTGTTGAAATAAATGTGGTTCACGTCTCTACTAACTATATAAAATCAATCAGCTTATAGCCTATAAAGAACATGTAAATAGAAACATAATGCCTAAAGATTGCAAAATATTTCTCTAATCCACTACAAATATTGACTCAATCTCCATAGGACACTGTGGTTTTGTTTTCTCTCGTACACTAGAGAAAATGTTTACAGAACCTATAGAATCTAATCAACGATATGCTAATCAATTTTCTAATCCAGACTAATTCATGTTTAGATGCAACAATTACAAAATAACTAAATGCAAAGCAATTTATATACCAAATCCACGAGATTTATCCTTTCGTAATTACTATATTGGGCAGTGCTTTTCTGTTCTGTGGTCTCCTTTTTGGCTGTCACTCAACACTTCCTGATCAACTGAGACTAGCGAAACGCCTACCGAATCTCCTACTCCAAGCCCTCCTAGGGTCGGCGGAATCTTTCTCACAGGGAGGCCGCCTGGTCAGTTAAAAACGTACAAAAAATGACCCGACACTCCTTGGTCAATTGAAACTAGCGAAACGCCTACCTACCCCTTTACCTGAGCCTATTCATCAAAACTCTCATAGGGATGGCGGAATCAAGATGATCTGAGTGTGATTTTGATGTCTGTTAGGGATTTTCAGGAAAAAACGCAGGGGAAAACATCATCCCAAAAACTGGTAACTTCCTTCAAAAGGACCTAACTTTCAAGCGCTATTACTTACGAAGAATTTTACTCCATTCAGAACTTCCGAAACATGGCCCACTTTTGTAATATTATAGATAAGGAAAAATTCACGATGAGGAAAAATCATGCAAATAATTAGTCAAAATGAAGAAATTGCAAGATAAACTATGACAACTTAAGATTAATAAACTTTCTTAATCCAAACTAGATGTGTGTTATTTACACAAAAATACATGTTAAAAAATATCATACAAAGAATCCTTATATATTCAAATTTTCGCTCCTACAGACAGATAGATACATATATATATATATATATATATATATATATATATATATATATATATATATATATATATATATATATATATATATATATATATATATATATATATATATATATATATATATATATATATATATATATATATATATATATATATATATATATATATATATATATATATATATATATACTTACATAAGTTGTTTTATTAGGGTATTTGTCAGACTCTAAATGTGTTTTCTTAGCGATCTTTTTGGCATGACAATCTTCTCCTCTCTCCTACATGTTGAGACTCTCGCAATCTCACGACTAAAACCTATTTTAGTACCTTCCCAAGAGGGGTGAGCAACGTGAAAGTGAACTTACTGTCTCTGTAATCTTTGAGGGGCATTGGACATTTTCCTCTAGTCCCCTACTGAGGTCCTCACCTCTCTTTCCCATCGGAGGCATTTCTGCCTTCCCACCCCATTGCTGCCTCATTTAATGACTCTTCTTTTCCAAACGTCTTGAAGATTGACGGAAGCAATGGCCCATTGCTTAGACTCGAATCTTTCGAGCTACCCTATTAGTTTTTTAAAAGCGAAATGTAACTAGTGCAGCCCTCTTCCAATTTTAAATTTCTATTTTTACTTTTAAATTTCTCTCTCTCTTCATTTTCAATGTTATCAAACCTCCTTCTCTATAAGACTGGCTTTCGGAGTCCACATCCTGTTACCATCTTTTGAGAAGAGCTAGCAATACTAAAACATACTTCAAAATTAGTCAGTTAAGCAAAGGGAGGAAATTACCTTGTCACACAAAAACCCTTTTGACGTAAACCTCTCTAACTTGAAATCCTAATGGTATCCTCTGTCAAACTCACCGGTTTCGAGGTCTCCTGTTAACGGATTTGAAGCCCTTTTGCTCTGTTAACGGACTCTTTTTGCTTTCCAACAGAATGGAGAAATCAATCAGTTCGATTTTTTAATAAAAATAAGAAAAATAAAATAAAAATGCTGCTAATTACTTAGGATTCTAATCCGTTACTTTTCATAAAAAAAAAAGAAAATGTGCTGTTTGACCGAAGTAAATGTCATTTTTCGCAAAATGACATATGATGATTAATATATATAAGAGAGAGAGAGTTATATATATATATATATATATGGTATATATATAGTTATTATATAGTTATATATATATATATATATATATATATATATATATATATATATATATATATATATATATATATATATATATATATATATATATATATATATATATATATATATATATATAGAGGAAATATATATATATATATATATATATATATATATATATATATATATATATATATATATATATATATATATATAGAAAAAAGATTAAATCTTATACGTATGTATAAAGAATATTAAAATAAATGTTATATAAAAGCAACAAACTTGAATTATCCATTATAAATTTCCTGAGTCAGTGTGAATCCTACTATTTTCCTCTCTCTCTCTCTCTCTCCTTTAGACTTATCCGAATGGCTCGATCTTCGGCTTTTATATCAGATATCTGTCTGGAGAACCAAACTGTCTTCCCTCTTTTCTAAAATAAATAAAAGGATTATTAGCAAAACAGTAAACATAAAAGTGTCGTCCCAGCCTAAAAGATTGCTGCACGACTTCTTTTCCGAACTACAGAAACTCGAACTGTTTATGCCAGACTTTTAATATTTTATCGTAGGGAAAATGCACCTATCTATTCAAACCCTTTTTCACTCTCTTCTGGACTCCTAAAATTTTTAGATAAATTAAACAAACCAAGCTTAAAAATTAGATCAAAACTGAAAGCATTCCTATATATTAAAGCGTTGTTATAGCCAAAAAAATGTAAAATTCAAAATCAAGATATTCCATGCATATACTTATTATATATATATATATATATATATATATATATATATATATATATATATATAGTATATATATATATATATATATATATATAGTATATATATATATATATTATATATAACATATATGTTATATATATATATATATATATATATAATATGTTATATAGTATATATATATTGTTATATATATATATATATATATATATAGTATATGTTATATATTATATATATATATATATATATATATATATATATTTATTTTTCACTAAGTAACAAATATATTATATAGGTACTTGGTGTTTTAAAACTCTTTTGATCGGTCAATTTTTACTTTTCTTGAATTTATGAAAACGGATATTGTTACTTTATATTGAAATTTACAAACAAATATATAAAGAAACTAGGGGATCTTTATCTCCTTAAATTTTAATGAAATTTTAAGGCTATTTCTTGGTGAAATGATGTTTAATTTAAAACTATTCTTGAAGGAAGGAATACTAGAATTTACAGTTTTAAAACTCATTTACCATAGCTTCATCACTACTTCTACTATTTACTTATACCTTAACATGCAAATACACCTATACATGCAGATAGGCATACCTGGATATACATAAACATATAGTCTACAGATATAGTATATATATATATATATATATATATATATATATATATATATATATATATATATATATATATATATATATATATATATATATATATATATATAAAGATTTGGACGGGAACGAATCTGAGATTTTTCTCTTTAAAGGGGTGAGCTTGCTCTAACTTATAGCCGCGCACCGGGCTATCTATAATGTCAATCTTTCCGATTTAAGGTATTTTAGGGGTTTATATATATATATAGTATATATATATATATATATATATATATATATATATATATATATATATATATATATATATATATATATATATATATATATATATATATATATATACCTATTCAGTATTTTGCCCACCTCCTTCCTCCTGCAAATCTAAATTTCTTCATTCTCCGCTCTCTCTCCTTTCGCCCAATACTTCCTTCGACTTTCGTCTGGCGGGGCGAAGGATTTTGGGGGGTCATACCTACACTTTGAGGTGCAGACTGCGGGGCCGAAAGCTCCGTTAATTTCAAGTGGATTCTTCCCTGTGGAAGGCTGATCAAAAGCTTCCATCACTTTCGTTTGAGGAAAACGATCTTCCCAAAATTCATCTAAAATACGAAGCGGTATTTTCACAATCGTACTGCCATAACATATCATTTGGAGCTTGAAAAAGTTTACACTGATGCTTTCCGAAGAAAGTATATTGTTGCCCAAGAGCACGCTCCATCTATTTTGCGTCGTCTCATTTATTAAAAATTTTGTTCGTTGAAATCTGTCTGTTAATTTGAAGTAGAGCTCTACTTGTCGATATTCTTGATAGTTTCCTGCATTTAAACCTCTCAAGCGATATCGAGATGGTCTACATAAGGCTATTGTGTTCTCCTCTCTTTGTAGGGCGTCAAACGCGGACCTGGATACCAAAGAAATTCCAGCGGCACAATCTAAAATTGCGGTAACATTGATCCCTCGTTGGTCTTTCTTAAATGCAAGTGTCATTTGACAACAATATTGTCCTGCTCGCTGAGCTACCTTCTCTAACCTCTCTGATTCTCCTGATAACTCAGTTACGGTTTGCCTTATAGTCGCTTCTTTCTCTATTTTCCTCTCTCGAGGTCGAACGGAAACTTGGGAAGGTGAAGAATTTACCTTTTCCATTACTTTCTCCGTTTGTGGTAGAACTGAAACGGGATTTGAAATAGCTTGAAACTCTACCTCATTCTTGGTTTTTTGCTCTTTCTTTTTTAACTTCACACATTTAAAAACCAATCTCGGCACTTCCAAATCTTCTCTCCCTTCTATTGAGACAACTTTCAACACTAATTTCGGTACTTCTTCTTTCGTTGGTACACTCTTCGGCGTTAATTTTAGCTCTTTGGCTTCTTCGCCTGTATCTCCTTTTCCTGTTTTTCTATCCGTTATGGCTAGCACTGAAATTTCCTCTATATCTTCGGAATCCTCTTCCGCCAAATTGTGTTGGAGGGGCATTTCTCTCTCTAATTCGATCATTTTCTGTAGCACAAATTCTGTATCCAAACTCGGATCAAAACTTCTTAAAATTGCTCTTCTTAGTACTGAATGATTTCCTTGGGAATCGATATAGTCCAATACTTTCGTCATCAACATGTAATTAACCTTGTGTTTCTCAAACAAACTTCCTAAAGGCTCCATTAAAGCTAAATTTTGATAATTATCTATCAAGCGTTTTATTTCTTGGATAAATAAAATGAATGGAATGTTTCCAGCACCCTTATAGCGGACGAATTCCATCATAGCTTCTATAGAAAATCCTGTAATGGAAGGCACATTTTCACTATACTTGAGAGGCGTTTCCCTGGGAACTGGCTTCACTGCTAAGCAAGGTTTTTTCTCGTTGTTTTTACAAACTAATGGTATCTGTATCTGAGACTTATCTTCTTCTTCTTCTGTGTTTTTCATACAAACATTGAGGGGGGCTTGGGCTCCTCCTGAGCAAAGCGCTGTGCCCTCGTTTTCTCCTTTTTCTTTCTCTCTCTCCTTCCCTTTCACCGCTTTCCCTTCATCTTTTATTTCATCTTTCGTCTCCCCATTTCCTACCTCTCCTTCCTCTTTCACTGCTTTCCTTCCGGTTCGGATAAGCGTATCGGCCCCCCCTCCTTCGGGCGGTGACGAGATAGCTTTCCTTTCAGGTGGGGAGGATTTATCCACGCCTGCCGTGGGACTCCCCAACAGGGCTATCTTTCCCTCCTGTGCCTCCTCTGGAGACGAGGTGTCAGACAATTCAACCTGCATTTCGTTCTCAGCCATCCTAGTGACTTGTTAGTGGAAAGTGAAAGTGGGGAAGTATGGTTAGTGGAGCTGTTGATAGTTAAAAAATGAGAAAAATGGTTTTATTGGGAATAAAGATTTATGAGATCAAAATCTATTATGAACTATACTAGCAAAATTTGCGAATTACCGATTGTTTTCGTAAAAACTAAAAATATATAAAGCTCCGCTTTAATTATATGAACATCAATTTCAATTGAAATGACAAATTCAGTGTTAATTGAAATGACAAAATATTCTCCTTTAAATAAAAAATTAAAACTGCTCAGATTTTACTCGATACGATAGTGATTGCTTTTCATTAAAATCTTAACTCAATTATGTCTAATAATGAAAATTATAGCGATAGTGTTAAAGCAATATTCTTTTTAAACAATTTTCCTTATTCCGCAAAGAAAAGAAAAATAGACAGAAATTTGCCCTCCATTCTTCTCTTCTTTTCATAGTTGCCTCTCCAACATAAACAAAAACCAGCTGTAGATTCCTACGCTCCGATGCTCTGCTACGTGCTGAAATCATGAGTTTCCTACGCACATGCAAACCTACACCACTGTATACGTCTGACGTATCTACTGTATACAAATGTGAGTGTACACATGCACTTTTACACCTTTACATATATATATATATATATATATATATATATATATATATATATATATATATATATATATATATATATATATATATATATATATATATATATATATATATATATATATATATATATATATATATATATATATATATATATATATATTTTAATGATTATATTTTATAAAACATTAGAATATATAATAAGTTACGATTTTTAATAATATAATAAGTATTGAATAATAGATGTAAAAGAATTTATACTTAATTAATAACATTCGAAAGGTAAATCGTCAAGAACGTTAAATTGGATACACATAACACAACTTTAAATCCAATCAATTCTCACTTGCTATCTCACAAAAATAAATGAAAGCAAAAAAAAGATTTTTTTCTTTTAAATTAATCTTCTCTTTCAAAGGTGTTTCTAAGTGAGAACTATTTGTCCTTGACTCCCATTTATATCATGGCTAAGCCTAATACGCTCCCTTCCACTCTTTACGTATGTCTGATGTGTGATTTTATACCGTCATGCAAGCCATCTATTTACATAGAATATATATTTATACGTGGTTGGATCGATGTATATGTTTATATTTATATACAGGTATATATATATATATATATATATATATATATATATAAAAATATATACTTATATATTTATATATTTAAAATTATAAAAATGAAGTTATTAAAAAAAAAATATCTATCAGTAATTAAAATGTTAAAGTAATTAAGGTTTGTTATTTTGTTAAATTTAAATTTTTAAAACACATTCGCTATTTGAGAGAGAGTATATATATATATGTAGTATATATATATATATATATATATATATATATATATATAGTATAGTATATAGATAGGTATATGTATATGTATATATATATGTATATATATATATATATATATATATATATATATATATATACAAAAAGCAAAAAGAATGCTATCTCTCCTTGCAGCAGATTTTGTTGGGGGAAGGTTTTTTCCTCCTATCTCACCTGCCTGCTAAGTACTTCTGCTTTGTTTGAGACTCATGGCACACACGAACGGGTGTTTATTTGTGTGCCAGCATGTTGCGCTATTGAAGAATTTGTGTGCGTTCTTGCGTTCTCCACTTATGCTTTGTCTGTGCACACAACCTGTTCCTGTGTACATATATATATATATATATATATATATATATATATATATATATATATATATATATATATATATATATATATATATATATATATATATATATATATATATATATATATATATATATATATATGTATATATATGTCACACACACAATGCAAAAAAATGAAAGTGGTTGTTAGAAATAATTATTAGCCTACCTAACACTTCTATAAATTTCCCATACACAACAGATAAACCAACCCTCTCTTGATTTAAAGATACTTAATAAAGCAATCTTAATTATGCTTTAATCAATTTTTTTTTTTTTTTTTTTTAATTAGTTTTTATGTTTTAATTATTAAATTTTTTTTTTTTTTTTAATTACAAAAATTTTTTTATAAAAATATTTTGAATTTAATGTTGTTACGTCCCTTTGAATTTTTAGGACTTATCTGTTTTTTCCTGGGAGGTCTTTTCTCTTCGTTGTTGACTGTCGACGAAATTGTTTCGGCGCTGAAGTGATGAGGAGACACGATCCTTTGGGTTTTATGCAAAGGGAGTTAGTTAATTTAGAACGCCTAATCTATGATACAATATGCACTGCTTATGACTTTTTAATTAGCAACTAATTACCCTCTTTGTAAATTAACCTCTATACCCCTTCAAAAGACTGTTTTTTATTTTTTATTCTTTCAACTACTACTTTCTGATCTGACTGCGTATTTTATTCAATTTCTTGCCACTTCTACGGCAATCCAATTTCTCTTGCTACGGAAGATTCTTTCGTTCGTGGATTCTTTAATCCTGGCATCAAGGGCGCAAGTCTCGTCGAAATTTTATTCCAATATATTTCTGCAACAATTTTCGTTGTGTTGCTTTACTCCTTATTCGCTTATTTTACTCTATTTTGGTTCTGTATCAACTACGATGAATATTCTTTTATTGCGTACCCTGAAGACTCTTTCTTCTACGACTTATACCAGACAATTGTAATGAAGCTAATAGGTCCTTCAAACAAGGGTTGGAACTCATCAGCGGCTTGGCCGCTTAAAGCATTTAGATACTAGATACCTATCATCAAATCAACACAAGACGTAACAACAACTTTCAAGGGAGGAGTCTCGCCT
>JABUQX010058720.1:0-30000 GCA_015478945.1 Trachelipus rathkii
TAACATTAACCAACTTTTTGTTTCATAGCAGTAGCTGCTAACATAATAATACCTAGCACTTTCTAATGTAAAACAACTTTTTCTATCACTTAAATAGCTGTAAACATCAAAATATAAAACAAAACTATAAATAAAATAAACTATATAACATGCTAAATTATAAATAAATGCTAGTATTGATAAAGTTCCCCATTTGTCAATAGAAACTAATCTAACATTACCCTAAAACTTAACCTAGCCGTCCTTTTCTATATAGAAATAACTGATAACATAAAAATATGTAACAAAACTGGCAATATTTAACATAACCTATCCTATCTAACCTACAAAAAGACAAATAAATGCTAAAATAAACATAACTCCCTACCTACCACTGGTACCTATAATAATATTACCTGAAAAAAACGTAACTTTGCATCTCCATAACAAACAATATCCATTATCCTATCATAGCCTACAAAGCATTTGGCAACCTAAGAAAATAAATTAACATGTTTACTTTAACATATTTGAACTAGGATCAAGCACATATTTTTCTTGAGTTTTATCTGACAATTACAGTTACATAGCAATACCGATCCTATCCTAGTAACACAACTTAGCATATCTACCCTCACTTACCTATAATATGAACTCACTACCTAGAATACTACTATTCATATCTCCACCCTATACTATTACCTATACCTCTCTTATATATACTTATATCTACTATATATCCATTATCTACTCTCATAATATATGCAGGGCTCTTCCGCGAGTTTGATGTTACAGCGATCTGTAGCTGCCACCCGTTACGGGATGTTCACGCTATGAAAATGTGTAAGAATATATAGAGTTCGAATATTTAATTCATTAAGAATGAATGGGATTCATGTCTATCTGCTTTGGTGTCTGCGACACACCGCGCACATGAAAACGCATGCACAAACATGCGAATGTCCGAATGCGGATGATATACTTTTTTACGGCTTCTGTCAAATGCACATAAATAATGAGGTGGGTCTTCTCCCTTCACCGACATTTTTGATAAGGTTTGACCCGTCTTCCACGCAGTTACCCATAAAACCACCTTACGACGTCTTCCGTAAGGAAACCCAATCCCCCAAAATGGTGCGTACAAAAGGCCGAAAACGTGTTTAATATGAAATAAATTAGGTTAGGCATATCCAATAGTATTTAAAAATATGATACAGCTAGCAAGGAATTAAAATTAAAATCCCATGCATTACCCTTTTAGTTACATTTATATGTACTTACTGTAGCCTAATAATACGGCGCCATGTGAGTGTGTACCCAACCAACTAAACAGCTATCAACTGGGTTATGTCATACTCATGAACTTATGCGAATATAAAGTGTAAGTGAAACGTATATACTCAGAGTGGTTTTGTTTTAGTCAGAGCCATAACCCCCCCCCCCCCCCCCCCCCCCCCCCCCCCCCCCCCCCCCCCCCATTTGGATACATGCCACGTGACATATACACGCACGGTCACGAAAAGCGGACATCGTGACTGGTGTACATTAAGCAAAGAGCAGGAATGCCTCGCCTCAGAGCTGCTGCAAGATATGGACAACGTTTCCCACTCGACAACCGCCGACGCCACATGGTATTTACATAGACAGTTTTACAGACGGTTTCAAGGTCTATCAGGGTCGTAGTTAAACCCTCATACAATACGGGTCAGGGGTCGTGTTCGTTCAAATTCGTCCATGACTGGACGTTCTACTATACCCCTATACCGAAAATTCAACGTCCTCATTACGGCATGGACGGCAGGTTATCATAGTATCCCGGTCTTGGGAATCTATCAAGAAGGGAATACCATACGCCGGACATTATCGTGTTAAGCAGTTCAATCATGTATCCGATAATAAGGTCCATGAATTGCTGCATGGTTATGATGCATCGTGGAGACCAAAAAAGCAAGGCGGCCTGGGATTTCCTAGCTCGTCATTGCTCTGCTCGTTCTTACTGGAATGTAGGTACTTATTGTGAAAAATAGTCTTATGGACGATGGAATTCGCCTCGTTCATTCATAACGCGTATGCTAAATACACCACAGGTGAACTTTCAGAATCTCGGGCTCGGAACTTACCCCGTCTAACATTCACACTAGCATCACCAGCGTCTCATACTCAGTAACGTTAGTCGGCACCTGAGTGATATACTTTTAAGAACACAACGAAGATATATTACTACATTGATGGGTGCCCCTGCAAATAATGGCAGCTTAGTGACGACCAACCTCGACAGAACCTTTCCGGCCAAAGATGGATCAGATAGATTTGGTCATTTCATTGCGCTGCGCGTTCACCCACCTACCGCTAACACCCTGACCTACTTCTGGATGGGAACTATCTCAATACATAACCGTGTATCGCTGGGTTTAATGACCCAGATAAACCTCGCCCCGATGACCTTCGCGGTCAGAATAACCACGACAATGTAGACGCGGAGATCAACCCGTCACTGGTCCAGTTGGTATATCACACCTCCCTCAATGAAACCTGGCGCATGAGGGCTGCAGGCAATGTATCTCGCCGTGGATGGGAGGGTCTTCGAGTACCTTAACATTCTGCTAAATCACTCGTATATACACGTTGAAAACGACCCTGACCATCTCTTCTCTCTTTCTTGCATGTTGTGGATAAGATTCATAGGTGTAGATTTGTTATGATACTATACAACGTTATTACATTACATGTATGGATATTATGAGCTGTCTTGAATACCCTTGTTATTATTCAAAACCTTTTCACATTCAACATGTATAAAAACTATTGTTGGTAACATTGACGTGTTATGGGTACATAGCGTGGAAACGAAGAATGAACAACCGTATAAAAAAATGTCGAAAGGAAGAGCACACGCTCATTTTTTATGTGCATTTCACAGAACTAATATTAAAGTATGAACGAATTAATACTACTCCAACTTGATATCTACATCATTTCTCATACTCTAAACTCGTACGGTGAATCACAACGCCTGCACCACATTAACTCGTGCCATACCCCTGTAAATATATATATCAGAGCCAACCATCTACTCCACTACTCTCTACTATACTCATACTACTTACTTACTACTATATCAACACCTTACCCATATATATACTAGCCCAGTACTTACTACTCATCTATATATATCACTATATCACCTACTATCCTCACATATCTACCTACCCCCCGGCGGCTAAAGGTATAGCACACGGATTCCACATATCTTTCTTTGAAAAAAATTCTATAAGTCCAAATTCAATATATCTATATTTAGTGAAAATCAATATTATTTAAATACTATATACATACATCAAATAATTATAAATAATGCTAGACCCTATAATACATTAAATAAACTCCATATAATATAATAATATATAATGATACATATAACGTAAAATATCTCAGCAGTCACACTATACTAGGCCTCAATTATACCTACATATCTATATATTCAGATCTTCGAAGACTTGAAATTTTTTCAGAAAATATGTGGAGTCCTGTATATATCTACACCAGACTCGCCGATATCCGACCGATATCCGGGCCCCGGATAATCGGTATCCGGTTTTTACTTCCAGCCGATATCCGGTATCCCGGCTATCGGTAATTCACTATCGGTCCCACCCCATCCTAATATATATATATATATACCTATTAATATACTATTACTATATATATACTATATATATACTATTATATTCATCATCATGGCCATCATAGGGGGCCCTCGGCCGAGCCCCCTACAAAAACCAGGAGTTTTAACCTCTTTCAGGCCGGCCTCGAGCGATGGGGCTCGGACCGATAGGGGGGGATCGTCTTGCATACCCGGAGGGGCACAATGGTGGCAGTCGAAAACCCCGCGACACCCAAAGATCAAAAGAGCGGGGTTTCCGGAGCCCCTCTCCCCGGAGGGGGGGATTTAGTCCCCCGCGTAGTCCACCTAGAGGCCGAGGAGACCCCGACACCGCATCGGGGCGGTCTACCGTGGGGTATTCGTAGTTTAAACCCCCCTACACTCGGTCGCAGCCCCTATTCTTCTTTGGCGGTCAACCAGGTCTTTTTTTTTTTCTCTCTTCTTTTCCTTCCTGCTCCTATGTCATCTCCCCGCGCAAACCAATGACTGCTATCGCCTTACTCGTAGGTGCTGGCTGTCCCGTTTCTCTAGTTAATGTCATGCTCCTTAGACCACTACACACTATATATCTCATTATAGTATACCTATATCCTAATATATCCACTACTATACTTATATCCTCCTATATATATATATATATATATATATATTCTCTACTATACCTACTATACATCATAACCTCTACTTATAATCACTATCTTCATATATCCTCCTATAAAAACCTCGAATTATATCGATATACCCTTCCATACTCGATATATCGATATAACCGTTCGATATACCTCGACACTACTACGATATCAGACGTAAAATTGAATTTTATACACACTATAGTCACTATACTACCCCACTATTCATATAGCTACCCTCAACTATATATACTATACTACCATATCATATATCTATACTATATATTTATCTATAATATTATATATATATAATCTATTATATATATATATCACCTGTAGTAATAAATTAATAATTACTTAATTTTTTGTATCTGCGGGCCGGAGCAGCCTCTTTTTTTTGCGGCTCCGACTCCGGCTCAGGCTCCGACTCCGCTCCGGCTCCGGCTCCAGGTCCCCCAAAATTTCCCCTCCGCTCCGGCTCCGGCTCCGGTCGTTGTCACCTCTGGCTCCAGCTCCGGCTCCGGTTTCAATCACAAAACCTTGCGGCTTCACGGCTCCGGCTCCCGGCTCCTGCTCTACTGCACAGACCTAAGCCTTTAAAGGCTATTAATTAGGATTTTTAGTATTATACATTTTATATATATATATATATATATATATATATATATATATATATATATATATATAATCCATGTGTGTGGTAGAGAATTTACACAAGGTACATTCTGTGTCGTAAGAGGAGATTAAGAGGACAATGTTAGCTGTGTTCAGGTCCTACTACCACCTCTTTGGGAAATAACATAATTAATATATTTCGAAGATAAAATAGTGGTTCGAAAACTTGAAAACATTAAAAAAAAACATTTTTTTTACGATTTCACGTGACGTCACAAGTCAAGAATAAATACTCAAGAATGAAAAGAACCAAAAAGAGCAATCTTACAGATGGAAGAAAATTTCCCAATTTCGCTAGAAAATTGTCTTCATTTGGAAGAATTGCAAATCAAACATGGGAAGTGAACAAATTTTCTTCCGTTTGAATAGAACTTCTTTCGCCAAATCAAAACGCCTTAGTCACTCAGCTTTACTCTAATTACTCCTGAATAGATTTTCTGTGTATATTTCTACAAACATTATAACCTCAAACCTAATGGTTTCCCTGCCTGAAACTTTACAACATAAAAAGAAATCCGGTATCGGGAATAAATTTATCATATTGAGCCAAAATCCTACGTTTTTTTTATTCCTCTATACCAAGTGAGACGCAAAGATATTTAAAAATAAATCAAACAAGCAAGAAGACAGAAGCCGATTATCCGAAAAAATATCGATATTTACCAGTCAGATTGAACTAGTACTCAACTATTAAATAGTTTTTTGCATGCTAAAACCTAATAATAGTAATATAAATATAGTATTAGAACCTAACCGCTATATAGTTTACACACTCCAAACTTAACACTCCTTTTATCTGCCAGAACATTAGCTATACAGAGAAATCCCACTAACTTATTTTAATTTAATCTTATTTATTATAAGCGGCGTGGCTAAAGCTTAACATCGCGCACATCTTAACAAAATACTTTGATTGTAAATAACACTCTTTGTATTCCTTTAAACTCATATATTAATTAATATAAGAGCATTAAAATACAACGTAAATGATTTATACTTTCAAAGTAACTGAATATATAGTCCAATATTGTCCCCCCAATAATAATTACATACTAAAACAAATAAGAAAAATAAAATAATGGACAATAAAGAAGGCAAAGATATCCATCCAGTTAATTCAAGGTAATCAATGATAATTAATACATTATTAAATATATAAAACAAGAAAATAAATAAATGAAAAAATAAAAGAAAATGGAAATAAGCTAAAGTAAAATAAAAAATCAAAATATGGATAAGTCATTATAAATTAAACCAATAACTTACATCCTGAAACCCAAAATATTGTAACAAAAAAATAAATAAAATAAAATAGAGATTAAAATGAAATTTCTAAAATCAGAAAAATAAAATAAAATTTATAAATAAATCAATCATTTAAAAATACTCAAAATACTAAATACAGCTATAACCCAAATAATAACTAGATTATTAAACATTTTGTTGAAGACTTTAGTACCCAATTACTTTTAAAACGCAGAAAATAATACAGAAAAGAAAATGAAGTAACACACATATTCAAATAACTACCAATCAAATCCGGCCACTCATTATAATAAATCACATACACTCTATAATAAAATATCCATCACACTTTGGTAACACTGCGCCCTATGTGAACTCAGTGAGTGCTTCATTCCTTAATATATCTATTTCTAACACTGTCAAAATATATATCTCTGAAATTTTCTATTAATTTATATTTATATAAAAAACAAATTACAATTAATGAGATTAAAAGTATTACATGCACTTTCCTTAAAATATGTTCTTTATAATATCTATAAAATTATTATCAAAAATAGTAATATACATAAATCAAAAATGGTTATTCCCATAAATTCCAGTCATATCTTTATTTGAGGTAATCAAAAGGACTTAAATATCCAGAAAATTATTAAAAAAACAAACATACTCATGTCATCTGATTAATACATGTGTTACACATTATCAAAATGAAGACTATCACTACTTCCCTCATTATGATAATCTTCATCCTGTCAATCTCGCATCTCTTTCTTGTACTTATATATTTATTTGCTATACACAATAATTCATTGCAACACACCTGTGCCCGTGGATAAAGCGTTCTCTGTTTTGTTCGTAGCTATGGCACATGGTTGATATAGGATCAATCTCCATTACCCAGTACCTACCCGGTCTCAAATTTTTAACCAACTATTTTCGACGTGTTAATTTTTTTTACTCCTATTCCGACTTATAAAATAAATAACAAAATGAAACTACAACTATCTAATAAAAGGTGTATTACTCACAATTATATATTCTTGAAACTCTCAGGTTGAATGGGATTGCAGAAAAAATTTATTGAATTTCATTTTTCGAAAACCATTTTCAGTTGAGAATGAAATTCGAGTATTTCTGTAATACTAATTGGAAGTTTACTTAAATTTTCTAGTAATAATATTTTTTAGATAATAAATTCTATTTGTATATCTCAAGTTTCTATTCTTCATTTTGATAAAAAATTGTAGGAGAAGAAAACAAAATGTCTGAAACATTAGTTTTTCTCAGGTGAAATACACAGAATCCATCAAATAGATATTCAGAAAAGATAATCAATGTTAAGGGTGACCAACTCCGCCTGGCAATTGGCTACCTATTTGGTGAGATAGGCTCGATTATCTAAGAAATATGTCTTTCTGGTTTTTGAGACGAGTCCGAAAACAAACAACATTTGTCAAATCGAAACTATCCTTCATTCTTTTTCTCTGAAATCTTATTTTGGGTGGTTTTAAATGTTCACACACCGGAAAATTATTTCTTTAGTTCTGAGGTGTTGTTTCGGTTTACACTTCCTTCAAATTCTTTTATTCAGAATAACCATCAGCAGATGATCCAGATCCCCATCCGTGTCCTTTATCCCTTTGGAGATAAACTCAAATCCAGCATTCCCCTCTTAACTTCTGTTTCGTTTCCTTATACTGTTAAAACTCTTTCCACCTCTGTGTTCCTCTGATTACCTTCTCATCTATATATCCAGTCAGTCTCTTTAAGTATTCCGCAGGAAAGACCCTCACATACCGCGATTAAACATTTTTGACACTTTGATGCTGCTAATTAGTTGCATCCTTCTCTGATTTCCTTATAAGGATTATTGCTTTAATTTAATGATCTTTATGTTCCTTTTTCTCACACTTTTTTCTTCTTCGATTTAACAAAAATATTTGTTAACTCTCATTTCGCTTCTTTCTCTTTTCCTTCTCTAGTTCCATCCGACTATATAATTGCTGCTTTACCTTCCGCTAAAGATGAACTCTTCTATAAAACCTTTGCACTAATTCCACATTAAGGAATTCCGAAGCTATTCCTCCTCCTCCACCTCATCCAACTCATATATGCCTAACATTACAATTTTTTTAAAGATATTAATTATTACTTAACTACTTATCATCTCTCTCTTCTCTCTCATTACTCATCTGATTACTCTCTCTCTTCTCTCATTTTTCCTATTTTCCCTCATACGTTTTTCTCTTCACCGTTTCTCGCGTTCTTTTTTAATGCTTTCTCATTCAATCTATTTTTCCTTACACAAATTTTATTTATTAATATATTTATATTGGTTATTATTTTAATAATATATGCGAAATGACTAATTAATTAATACTTTACCTTATCGCTCAGAATTTTTTTTCTTAATCAGCAACCTTCTCCCGTGCATAAATTTGGAGTAATTCTCCCAATTTCTCTCCGTTTTTGCATATTTCTTTACATAAGTCAACCCCCTCGTAGGTGGGTTAGTAATCACTCATTTTACAGGTAATTTAGCTTTGAAGCGATATTACTTATATTATCGTCTCCCTCATTTTTTTAATTTATGATTTACATTATCACTCACCTGAGTCAGATAAATATCATGCAAGCTACAACTTTAAGTGTCAACTTTATATTATTCGTTTCATCTGTCTCTCAGTTTTGTTATTCCATACGTTCTCTCTGTATCACGTATCATTCTCGTATGTACCTATTTAATTGTTAACCAACAGTGATTTTTATTTTGATTATTATTTTATTCGTTAGAATAAATTATTAAATTTGTTAGCCTATTTTGTTTTCAATTTTGCCGTGTGTTATATTATATGTAATCCCTAATTGTTTTAACCTTTCTATTGTTGATCCTTAATATTGTGTGTGACTATATAATATACTTCTTTCTAGATGAGACATTATAACGGATAACTAACTTAATATCATCTGCACTTTTCTCTCCAAGCTGCTTCTTCACTATATCATCCAAGATTTTATATAAAGTGGTACTACATTGATTACATGAACTTTTAAATGGGATAGAGGAAGTAAGAAGATGGGGTATGGATCCAGGAATCGGGTCAGTCGTATGACTGTGGAGGAAACATGAAAGACATATCTATCGGTTTCTAACTGGGAATCCACTGATCGTTTCCACTGAATAGGATATCAATATACGACAATAGTTGAGGAATGAGGGTTGGTGTCTTGAAGGGAAAACATTCTTTCTCTGTATGATGTCTCATTTTCAGTCTTGGCTATGATTTTGTTAGACTGTATCGGGTATAAATAGTTTAATCACAAGCTCTCCTTTCTTATCTTATTAACTTTACCCGAGTATTGATAGATGATTGTTTCTGTCTTTGGTGACTTTTTGAGTCGAGCTTGGATTCGGAATTTGTAGATTGTAGCTCGATAGCGTGAGGTTATAAGCGATCGGCGACACTTACTGCTGAAACCACTATACTAGAAGTGTGGAGTGTTACGGATATTTCCCTTCACACTTTCTATAGATGATATGTCCTTCATATCGTTGCTCTTACCTCAGTCCTTAAGTAATACCTAACTCTCCTATGCGCGCCTTGTCTTTAACGCATTCAATCAACGTCTCGCTTACATGGTTGATTATATTAAGGTTCTCATGATCAAGGTCGGCAGTCTACTTAATTTCGTCCTGGCTTCACTTCTCCAGGAGGTTTAAATGCTAGTGGATACTTAAAACAGTGCCTTTTAAAGTTTGCAACTCGCTCAAATAACGTTTCACAGACATACATATAAAGCGCTATCGGGTCATTGTTTATAGATGCTAAATTTCTTTACCTCCTGGTCAACCACTTTCGACATCAAATAAGTCACATGGTAAACTTAGGTTATTGGAACATCTACTTTCCTTCTAACGGCTTAAATTAAATATACTTAATATAACATCATTACCTATGCATTGTAACCGCTACATATTCGCATAACATCTGGTCCCGTAAGCCATTCCTTCTTACTTGAAATACGTATTTATAGTCGGGTGAAAAACCAATTAACCGCTACAGGCAACTTTTCTAATTCAACGGATTGCTATGAATATTAGAACACTTACCCTCTTAATAATGTGATCTCCAACAGATACCAAGGTAGATCAGTATTTCTGATAATCCACTAACTAACTGTGGAAATAAGATCCAAGTCTATGGTTTCATTCTATCGGCTCCAAGCATCTATCGCTCCTGCAGTATAATACGATCCTAAGTCTAATAGCTAAACAGTAGGAATGATAAGAGCGATTCGCATATTGACCTAACTATTAATAAATCTTCTAGTCACAACTTGGTCGGTTAAGACTCTTTTCCCTCGTCCTCTCTTTCGGCATATTCGGTACTCCTTACTAATATAAGAGTAGGACCTTTCAGTGGTTCATTATACTATATAATATTTATATATTTTTTTTATCATCTGAAAGTGCATTTCTCTACCTAAACGGATGAACTTTCATCTTCTC
Source organism: Trachelipus rathkii (assembly GCA_015478945.1). Taxonomy (NCBI): domain Eukaryota; kingdom Metazoa; phylum Arthropoda; class Malacostraca; order Isopoda; family Trachelipodidae; genus Trachelipus; species Trachelipus rathkii. The sequence continues at coordinate 10,706 of JABUQX010058720.1, forward strand.
AACTCTTTTTTATCTCTATGAAATTTGTAATTTACTTTCTCTCCCTTTTCTTTTTTGTCGCTAATATAAAATATACAATAAACACCTTTGTTTCCGTACGAGATTTCTAGCACGACAGGTTGATCCTCGCCCTGCCCTATACGTCAGTGTGCTGAGTCTGGGCCTTGGAAAAGATTACTCCTACCTCGTAGGAGTCAGCGCTCGATAAGAGCTAACTTTCGCATTATAGTGCGGCACGAACTTGTATCCAACTCATAAACTGGGTGTAGGCAAGCGGTGCTTGAGATATGGACCGTCAAATAACTGTAAACATATTTACAATCTCATTCAACGATCACTTCATTTATATCTTCCAGCGGCTATACTCGAAAGGTTCCGATTTATCCTTTATACGAACTCGATCCATCATTATATTCTCGTGTGTTTACAATTTGATCATCCGCAAGTACTTATATATATATCTCCTTCAGAAAGGAAATCCATAATGTATGTGAGAACAATTCTCGATTGAACAGGATCAAGCCCATGCTTTATCCTGGATTCCTGATCCCTAGATCTTCAGTTTGAAATTGGTCTTCTCCTAACCTACGCCATCCTTTACTTAACTTACTATTCATCTTTGACTTACTACTCCGTATTGTTAACTAATTGCTTCCACTTATATATATATATGCCGCTCTAGTTCCTCGGCTTCCTCACTTTCTCTCCTCCGACTAGCCTCTTCTTCCTCCTGTCCCGCTCACTGAGTCCTCCTCTCTTTCTCTATGCGCCAACCCCTCCCGTTTACCGCTCTTTGTATTTCTCCTCTTCCTACGATGATCGGTGATGAGACGCAAGGAGAGGAGGAAAGGATCAGAGTCGAGCATCTGCAGCTACCTCTCCTCTTCATAGCTTCAAATCTCGGCGAGACTTCGCGTGATCTAAACATGGTTTTTTACTGTTTACTTCCGAGTGGTCTTGCAAGTATAAGTTTACCTGATCAGTATTTTACGCTTCACAACCCTTAGAAACTGCCGTCCTTACTCACCGGAGAATATAGGTAATTTGATAGTTATCATCTATCTACTATATTATACTTTTCATCTCTCTTTTACCTTATTTACGTACTAGTTTATTTCCTACTTCCCTTATCCTCCTTATATAACAAAATTTTAATAGGCTAATTCTTCTTATTTTAAAATTAAGCTTTCATTCAACTTTTTATCCTAATCCTAATCATCTTATTTAATAATTTATAATATGCGCATGCTATTTATACAATTTTAAATCTTATTGCCTCAGAGTTTCTCAAGAGATTTTTTTTTTAACGCAAAAACTTCTCCCGTGCAATAAATTTGGAGGTCATAATTCTTCACCAATTTCTCTCTCCCGTTTTATTTAATATTAATTCTTTTAACCATAAGTTCAACCCCCTTTTTTACGGTTTTAGCTTTGAATTAGCTGAACATACTTCGTCTTCACTCTATCTTTACTTGTAATTTTTATATATATATTATATTATTCTTATATATATTATCTTTTTATAAAAAATTATTATATATATACCGTAGTCAGATTCCTGCAAGCAATACTAAGTAACATCTATATCTCGATTTTCATTGACTCATGTTTATGAATTTCCTTCCCAATCTCTATTGAACGTTAATATATATTCATTTCATTATTATATATAGTAATCTTATATTATTTAATTGTTTCCAACCTGATAGGGGTTAGTGGGTTTATCCTCCGTGATAAATGCTTTAGTCTGTTGAGTCTTTGTCTGTCCTTGCCGAAGTGTACGCAATTAGTTTATACAACATTAATACTTTAGCCTTTGACTATGTAATGTTGTATATGAAGGAGCATGGAAGTTAATATGAAAAAAAAGAGTATTTCCTAATACCTACATTTTACTCTCACTTGGTTCGGTAAAGGTCTGATCTTCTCTTCATATTAATAAATATGCAATTAAACATTTTATATATCTAAATTTGCAATCTCTCAGGTACAATGCACCAAATAGTGAATATATTTATTGCAGTTAAATATGAATATTATATATGCGGTAACTCGGGAGGCTGCTACAAAGTAGCCTGTGGATGAAACAGGTGCGTATTATACGTAACATTATTGTATATTGAGGGAAAAAACACTTAATGTATAAAGTTTAACTTATATAATAACTTTACTAGAAGCATTAAGAAGTGAGAGTGATAGAGAAATAAAACATTAATTCGAGGTATAGACTATTTCTTTATAAAAAATTCGTTCATTGTCTGTAATATTGTTAATATTTAATTTGGAAAAAGAAAAATGATAAAAACTTAATTGAACTATTATTTTATTTTATATCAGTATAATTAAAATCATATTATAATTATAGTTATTCATTTTAAAATATTATGTTATTGAAAGATAACATGTTAATATTATTCTAATTTATTATATATACATTCTTTATAAGTTGAGTAACGTTTATTTACTAATTAAATATAGTAAGATTCATTGTATCTCTTCAACACTATACTCAGTATAGGTGTGTTGAGGCAGAGTACGTGAGAGGTATGTACTAATACAGATATTATGTAAACGATAAAATAGTAGAGATACATCGTAAACAAATGCGAACAATTAAGCGTCCTACATACAAAATCATGCATTTTTACGAGTGACTCAACGCGGAATCGGTGGAGTGTTATAGGATTAGGCTTGACGCTACAAAAGACTGAAAACATAATATGGATTACTTGCCAGAATGCTAACGATAGCTAAGTGCGTTGTGGGTGACGGTCACGAATACGTTTACTAGACTCGCTGAGATCGGTTCTTACATAATACTTATTCGTGTGAAATTGGTGTATTTATAGAGTATCGATCTGTAGAGAGAGATAGATGTGTTGTCTCAGAAGGTCTATAAATGTGTGGTTAGTAGTTTAGATTATAAAGAGAATAGAGGGACGGAGTAAATGAGTGGACTTTGTATTGTTTACAATAATGCCTAAATTTATTGAATTATGCTTCGCGTGTACTATGAAACTAAAGTAATGAAAAGGAAACGAAGAAAATAAGTGGTGTGATGTGAAATGTGTGCTGTGGACTGGTGTATGCGAAAGAGATGAGATAGTAGGTAAGTAGCAGAATATGAGAGTTGCAATTTTGATGAGTGTATAAAACTGTGGTACAATATAGCTAATGGTTAATAAGATCTTATATCGAGTGTGTGAGCTCCTAGAATTTTAAATGTATAAATTTAAAGTGACAAGGTCAAAAGTGTATGTTGATGTAGTATTGTTGACGTATAAGGTCTCAAATATGCTGTAGGGAAACGATTGAAGAGGAAGTACGATTTTTTTGGGAATAATTTATATCTGAAGTGGATGTTCCTGGATGGGGTTGAGTAGGAGCTTTAATTCAATGATATGAATAGTTTTATTGGTAGGGGAACTTGATTGGTTGGGATATAGTGATGATCAAAAAAAAAGGGATGGTAATATAATAACCAGTGTGGATCTTTTTGTAGTAGGTGGCGGGAGATTATATATGAGAATGGTAGGAAGGTGTTGATTTCTGTGAAGAGATAGAGGTTATAATGTATGTCAGTAACTGATAAATACTTTCTTTAATACACAAATAGCATGTATTAACTAATTAAATGTATCATACTAGAGTCGGTGTAATTAAGGTAGATCAGATGGTATCTATTAATATATATATAGAATTAGAATTAAAGTATATGATTGAATTTAAAGTGTTGTGTTGAGAGAGAGTAAATGTTTAAAAAGTATGTGGTTGGTAAAATATGATTAATATCAGTTAGAAGGGTTTAGAATGTAATGGATATTGTTACGATATAATCTATGTATTTAAGTATTCTATAGTTAAAATTTATAAGTTAAGTGGGGAGCTTGGATGGTAGAGAGAAGGTGATACGTAAATAAGGAAGTAGGTAACAAATTAAGAAAGTGTAGAATAGTATTAAGTGATGACAAGATACATTAAGGAATAAAGTATTATAGTAAAAGTAGCTAAGCTCCCTTAGTAAAATATTAATGTTTTGAAATGATGAATCTCAGTGGAATACTGAATCTCATATCTGAGGGGTCAAAATGATAATTCAAGTAATAAGTCAAATATTGTATAAGTAAGTATGTATATTACATAGCATAAAATGGATAAGTTAAATGTATGGTGCGTCTAAAAAGTTATGTGAAGTAAGAATGTTTAACAGTGAGTGGTGGAAAGTGAATGAAGTGGTGATGAAAGCGGTAATAAAAGGTAATAATTATAGCCAGATAAGAGCGTGTTGACAATGTACTAAAAAGCAAAATGATGAGACTCAAAGAAGATCAATACTTTGGATATTATTATAATAATGAGTAAGGTATAAATAGAATAATATCTAATAGATAATATTGAGTGTTTACGTAGGCAGAAAACAAGAGTGATAATAGATGAACAGTTTATTTGGACAGGAGTTATATATATATATAGGATGATAATCGACTCACTTACATGCAAGGGAATAGTAAGCTCTTCTGGAAGGAAAGCCGAAAGGTTTTAAAAAATAGTAATGAAGAATATAAAAGGGGAAATTCAATGCATAGAATAATGAATAGAGGATGGTGCTTTTCTGTGTAACTGATGAAATGGTGTGAGAGGAGTGGTGGAAAGAAACATTTCAAAATCTGACACAATATATTTATAACATAGTATATATAAGATAGAGTATATGATGATATGAATAGATATGTGTGTGGTTATTGATGGTTAAGCTGAAAGATAAGGAAATTAAGCGTACTTATTTTGGGGATGTATGAGTTTTTAATCTAGTTAATAGGTAAGGAGGTATAATGGGTAGAGTGAAATAAGTTGTAGAAGAATGGTAAATGTCTGCTAGTGAATATATAGATTGTAATAGATTATAACTGGTGCAAATACATGATCATAAGAATGTGTACAGTGTACGAGATGGTGATTATATATATGTAAATATTGGATTTGGAAGTTGTGTTATTATAATAAAGGTTTTATATTAAGAGGGTATATATTTATTGTTCCTAATAATAATAGGGACTTGGAGGGAGAGTAGCGGTATAATAAGTATCTTATGAATATATACCTTAATAATTATATGGTTATAAAGGGAGAAAAAGGGAGAACCTTAACATATTTATTATATTTTTTTAAATCTGGTATTAATTTGCAGTATTGTACTATTTTTACGACTGCTAATTAAAATGCTTCCGATATATTCTATTGGTCAGAAAGTAAATAGTGCGTCTAGAGTTGACTGAAGGATAGTTGGTGAAGAACAAGTGTGTCGTTTTAGGAGTGGTTAGATGAGTAATGTAAGTGGTCTAAATCTTTACACTTGAAACTCAAAATTATAATTGAGAATGAGGGAGTAACATAAATCGAATAAATTGGTATTTATGAGTATTTTAATGGATTGCACTAAACAGGCGTATGAATAGTAAAGTTTTAAATAGGTAATAGCCTCAAGTATATAGTGCTTAGGTGTTATTAAGTGATATATATATGCTAGTGATTGGTGGTAATAGGTAAACCTTTATAGAATGGTAATATCAAAAGTATAATGTATGACGTATAGTGTGGGATAGACGTAGTGTAATAGAATAAATGGATGTCAATGGTGAATTTGGATTTATAAGGATTATTCAGGTAGTAAAGACAGGGTATAGTTGTTATGTCTCCTAATGTTAATTATCAATTACTGATATTATAATTGAAATGTGGGTTATGTAAGAATTTTGAGGTGGTGAGATTTAGGTCATATAGGAAATGGTGGGTTAGAATATATGGTGGAGAATGGAGAATTAGATGATGAGTGTGTGACTACCTATTATATGCGGTGATTTATTGGATTTCTGTAATAGGCTGAAATCTGAAGAAAGATTGGTTTAGATGAGAACTATGTGATAAAGATAATGTAATCATGGAAATTTGAAGGACAGTCATTTGAAAATGGTGGTGGGGTGGCACTATTGTATGATATTGGTGTGTAAAAATGGCCATTGAGTGAGGGGTCCTTGAAAAGTAGAATACTCGTGCGATAAGAGTAAGTATTTGGGAATGTAAGGTTGTGAGTAGTAGAGGACAACACTTATCTTTAGCTTGATGAACACGATTACTATATTTTAAATTAGAATATGTTGTTGACGCTAAGATTCTAAGAACAATTTTATGATGTTCCTAGATTTAAAGGTATATTATAATATTAGGGTATAAGATCATAATATTTAGGGAATATGACGCAGGGCATAAAAATGGATGATTATGCAGAGTGTTACGATAAAGGATATAAGTATATATAGATATACTATAGTCAAAGTTATGTGATATATATGGGTGACAGGAAGTGTTGGCTTGGTGCAAATTAAATCGTTGTAGTATGAAATATGAAAATAGGGAACTAAGTCTTATGTAGATGGTATTGGTAACTAAGGATCGTCTTTTACTATGAAGTAGTATATATAGTTGTTTACTTACTTACTATGTGTTTATTTAGTTATATTAGGTAGTTGAGTAATCTATGGTCTGGAATAAGGAAGTATAGATCTTATAAAGTTAACTCTAAATATGATGTTCTAGATTGAGACATATCTTAGGTAGGTGTGCTCAATAGGTATAGGTGAGAAGTAATTGATTAATGAGTAATGGAATGTAAATACGTATTATGAAGATAGATTGGTTGTGGTTGGTGAAGAATAAAGGTATAATATTATATAATGCACGACTGAATAAAATGAAACACTCAGATTTAGAAAGTAATGGTAATTTATTAATTATAATGGTCATATAGTATATGTGAAAGTAAGATGATAATGGATAAATGATCGGTTACTGGTTAATATGACGGTTATAAATAATATAAATAGTTGGATAGAGTTGTGTTGGGTATCAACCAGACCGTAGTCTAGATAGGAAGAAAATATATAATTACCGAAGAGAAAGTGGATTGATGATCTGTGTGAACTAGATATAATTAGTTATGAAGGAGATAGAATATGTAATGAGTTTCTGTGATCAAATGAGGGGTGACGAAGTAAGTGGATATTGAATGATCCAATGACGCAAGTAGGGGTAACAATGGGGGTAATAATCATGTAAGGAGATTAGGGGAAGAGGAAAGAATCCGTGGGATTAGATTAGGGCCTTCACACATGGGGCTTCAATTGTTCGGGGTATGCGTAGACCCTTGACGATAATGTATACGCATTTACTCACTTATGTTGGAAGCAGTATTTTGCCAGTTCTGCGAGTAGCTGCCACTATAGAAATTTGCTCGGGATTTGTTGATGAGATGTGGATTTTCTTATGGCTGATGAACGCAGTAGGCTCTTCGACTTAATTATATCGGTAGAATGGTAGAAGACATAGAGAGAGAGTGTCGTTGGAAGTGCAAAAGTGGATTCCAATTATAATAGCTCAATATTCGATCGTATCATGAGATCTCATACAGATTATTTCACCCAATATACGCTCTAGCTTTTAGAATATATACTTAGTTTGTGACTGGATGTACTATTATGCTGAACACACGTTAGATTTTTAACTTATCACACTGGTAGCAGGAACATCTTTGGAAGGTGTACCAAAGATAGGAGAGGTGGAAGGAAGAATTGAAAGGGAAGAGAGTAGAGACATTTATGTTTCATTAAAATATATCAGTGCAACTATGTGAACATCAACCCGCATATGTTTTATAGACGGATTGATTGTGTATTAAATATAATATATATTACTTATTTACTATATATATATATATATATATATTATTATATATATATATAATATATATATAATAATAATATATATTATATATAAATATATATATAATATATATAATATTATATTATATAATATATATATATATTAAATTCATATATCTATATAATATATTATAATTAATTATATAAATAATATATTATATATTATATTATATAAGTATATTAAGTATATTTTAATAATATTATACAGGACGTCCGGACAGTTGCGCACCCTCTATTTTCACTGATTATGTAAAAGGTAAAATAGATTAGATTAATAATTAATATCTATTATTACAACTTTAGGATATAATATATACTATATGTTATTAAGGGATTAAGTCAAATTAAAACCGTGTAAATTTTATAAGTCCTGTATGGTATAATGCTTATATAAATAGAGGGCTGGTCACCCCCTGAGGGGTGGACGTAGATATTTTGCGCTTACGCCATTTATGTATTTAGTCGGTTCATATATTGTAGCGGACTGTAAGATTAAGTAGTAAGCACTAAATCGAGTACACCTGGAGGTCAAGACAGACACAGACGAAGGTCTGTAGGATTTTGTCTTCGTTTTATGGTTGTTTTTCTGGATAGTCAAGGGCTCCGCTTATGGAGCTTTATTTAAATGACTAAGTCATTATGAGTTTATCTAGTTCCTCAAGAGTAAATGTGTAATGCTGTTGATATGACGAGGAGCTGGAGTTGTTTTATTTAGAGAGCTCTACTCTTCTATTCGTCACTCAGTTCGGCTGTAGTCTTCCAGACGACTCTGCAGTACCGCACGGAGTCCGCTACTGCCGCATGCGCCGCCCGCGGCAGTCGCAACAAAACAGGCATGTTGTGCCACTGCCGATCGAAGTTTTTGGCTGTCGTCAGTAACTTCGTCAGGCTGTCCGCAGCTAGCTGTTTTTGGTTTTTCAGCTGCCACCATATATCTCTTCTCACTTGATGGAATCTCTCAGTTCTAATACTGAGGCGTTACTGTTATTGAGTTTTATATTCGTCTCGTTATGAGAGAAATAGCCTTCTGTGAGCTATAATGCGTGAGAAAAATGGTGAGGTATACTATTGGACTGTTAATAACCTGTTAAGAGATTATCGATCCTAGTGGGTCCCTAACCGAAGGGGTGGCCTACACGCTACTAATTTTATTTTTTTTTTTTTAAATTTGTTATTGATAATTAAGGCTGAATTTGTGTGTGAAGAGGATTCAGAGTTGTATATTTCTAATGAAAAAATAGTAATACTAAATTTATTTTGGTAAATATATATAATGTGTATATCATGATGTAGAATTTGGTATTACCGGCACCGGTGTCTGGAGCCATACTGTCAGATATAATAAGTGCCTAGAGTATTAATATAATAATCACTAGCCAGTATATGTATACCGTATTTGTATATATTCAGAGGTAGTAGGTATATGGTATAATTTTATAATTATAATTAATGTTTCCTGTTGCCGTTTGAGGAGTTAATAAGGGAGCTGTGTGTATTTGTTAAAGAAATTTTTTCGAGTATAATAAGATAGGTACACTTATACACAGATTTGGAATCTAACATAACAATATTTAGCTGGAGTTATAATATAAATAAATTAGGGGATATATATATAGTTATATTATATATTATTATATGAAATTTTAATATAGATATTTAACTGTTATAAATATCATCGATAGTATTTTAGAAGGTCAGTTTGAAGTTTAAATTATTATAATACATATAACTATATATTATTTGTCTGTAATAATTTATAAGTTAACACTCGTAAGTTCATAATATATATAATAAAGTCAGTAATAGTCATTAAATCAACCCATAGTCCAAGCAGTTCATCCTCCTGTCCATGTACGTTAGATATCTATTATTGATGCAAAATATATGATCTATAATGATTTATATATATGATCTATTGAATAAAGTAGCATCATTTTAATATATTTACATAAAATACACGAGTACTGTGTTATGTATATATACACATAAATATCATTGCATTTATCGACCCTCATAGTCCACACCTTTAAAAAACACTAATTTCTTCTGAATACCATAATGTAAATTCAAATATTGACTCTATATCTATATTAATTTAATATCATATAATTTGATACTATTAGTAATTATAGTGTAAATAATGATTATATACTTTAATAAATTAGTAAAACGTATTTTATTATTACTAATATATACTATTACGGATAAAATTAAGATTAAATAAGAATAATGAAACACGAACGCATGTTTCCTATATTCTGTCCAACTTACTATCATTAGATATAACTATTATGATCTACTTATTAGATTATTGAATTTCATATTATTTAAGATTAATGGTCAAAATCATTTTATTACTTAAAATTGTATAATCTTGATTATTATACGCTAAATACTCATCATAAATATCATCCGTAATAAAATCAGTATAAAGTCTCAAACCACTTATTTACTTACATGCTCCACCCTTACCTGTCCATTAATACTTATGATCTTAAAATGGATATATATTGATCTTTGATTTCAATATGTCAGCATTTCGAAGTATCATTTTGATATAAATTATACTATATAAATAATAATATCAAGTCTTTAATATTTAATCATAAGCAAATCAGCAAAATATTATAATGCTGCGCTAATACAAAAAGTTTTATCTACCATTTAATAAAAGTCTTACTCTTATAGCCTTAATAACTCTTGAAAAACTATGAAACTATAAACCCAGCAACGAGATAAAACTTTAAGCTCCATCTATTAATAATACAAGAATAATAATGGTTAACATTAAAACTAAAAGTTACTCTACGCAAAATCTAACACAGTAAAATAAGTAAATTACTAACATAACATCCAAAAACGTTAAATCTTATATTAACATAACTATTGTCAAGTCATTTAGTCTCTTAAAACATAACAACTGTACTTATTTTAACATTAAAACATGGTAATAATGTATATCAAATATAATTTACTTATAACCTTGTGTATAACTTATTCATCAATATATAATAGAACTCACCGCGATAAGTATGTCATAACGTCACAAACACGTTATTTCATATTATATAATAAAGTCTAAATAACTATAAACTATGTACCAGAACTAAGATATAATGTATACAAAGGCAACCAGACACATCTTAATGCAAGAATAAACTGCATTAAACTAATATTTAAAACAAACGAGCACAGCTAAATCATATGATAATAGTAACTAAAACATAGATATCTCAAAAACATTAATTCCTCGGATTTATATTATCCTAAATATTCAAGGACATCCAACATCTTCCAATACATCGTGTATACATCTCCCAAATGTAACCTATAATTTTAAGCAATTATATATATGTATAAATAATTATTATTATTAAATATTTATATTATTCTTAATTATTATTATTTATTCTTATTATATTATTATATTATTATTATATTATAAAAATTTAGGCATAACCTTACCATTATATTTAAATCTCATAATATAATCAATAATGGTGTATTTATATAAGTGGCTAATTAATCTAAATAGTTAAGTATTTTACATTCTCTTAATGTATAATAAGACTTATAATTCATTAATTGTAAGTCTATTTATATATATGATTTATTCTTTTCATCTCACTATTTCATTAACAACTCTAAATTATCTCAGAATTATTTTATTACAGCCATCATATTATCTATCATATGATTATTTGTTAGTGCTATTATTAAGCATGATATTATTAAGTCTGGAGTAAGTAAATATATTGATTTATTTATTTATCTATGTTAAATTTATTTATATTATTATTAGTAATCTATATTAAATAATTATTTCTATTGAAATAGTTTTGCGATTTATATTATATATTTTAAATTATTTATTATTAATTATAATAATACATATTAAAGATCAACATAATAGGTAATTGAGATATATAAACAGAACGTTACTTAGAACTCGGAGCTTCTTCTCACATTATATTATCCTATAATTCTACAATTCATAATCAGCAACACAGATACATAGCATAACACAACACATAAAGTGTGGAGGGTACACGCTATAATAATATATGCTCTCTAAATGGTATTCTATAGACTCATCCCTCTGACACAGGCATGCAAGTTATTCCAGAGAATGATCCAAATTCTAGGCACAAGCGGAGAGGTGATATAGTATATGAAGTTGGCTGTGGGCAATATCAAAAGCAACCTTTTAACTCGCGATAGTCAATTAATCTTTGCTATTTATAGCTATAAGTTATGGATTAGTAATGTACATCTCACATCCAAGCTTAACTAAGGTGGGTACTAATAAAAATTAGTCCAACTTTTAACTGTATGTATACTGATATTTTAATAATGGGGAGGGACTTAGATAACCACATGTTTTTTCGTTTGCTTATGTTTAATAAGTAGTGTCATAAGAGTTATAACATATATTACGTCAATAGTGTCTAAATATTGTTAATATATTAAGTATCCTCAAAGTATGTATTACTACAATCGTATAAATGAGTTGGCGTATGTTAATTCTAATCTTATATTTTATTTTTAATGCACTAAATGCTTGTATAATATTATTTCAGACCGTTTTGAACGTGAACCTATACAAACTGATACGCATGTATAAATATGTCTACACAATCGATGGGTTTCCAGTAGTTATATACGTATATTATACAATAATAGGCGTTTTTATATATAATGTTCAACATATAACGATCGAGAGCCACATAAAGTCTATTTTACTATATTTAAAATATCACACTCTCACACGGTCACCTTGTATAGATATTTCACTACTTTCGTCGATCCATACAGAATTAATAAACACTTAAAACCTCCTCCTTCTTTGGGAGGGCATCTTCCCGTGACTCGAGGCTGGCTTGACGGCATAAAAATATTCTCATGAGAGGTTCTTGGTGTTGTGGGGTGTTAGGATTGGTGGAACTAAATCTAAATTGCGTAACGCGATGTGTACAGAGGTGGTGGAGTAAGTGATTGAGGGGGATTCTCTGCGGTGTGGTAGGCAAGGTGTGGGTTGACGGCTAGCTGAGTCATGTATCGGTATCCATCAGGTGAACGACGTCAACATATCATATTATTATTTTAAGATATCACTTTTATTGACTTCCTCTTTACCTCCAAATCATTTAACCTATATTTGCATTAATTTTTTAATGCGCATTCTGGGTAGCAAGAATGTATTAAATAAATAATAGACTAAGTTAATATGAATACGTAAGGAATTAGTAAAGTAAAGCTAATTATTCAGTGAAATGATGGGACCACAAACTTGAAGATCGATTGAAAAAGAAATGACGTGGAGAGATGTACTAAGTAAGTACCAGTAAACAGAATGAAACAATTATTGTTAGCCTACCAATTACGTAGCTCGATAGCGAAGAGCTAACTGATGTAGTGTCGTAGAGGGAGGAGACAACTATATATAGGTACGAGATATTCTTTCTTACAACAATCAGATATGACAATAGTAAAACAAGAATACAACGCCACGAACGAAACCATATCTATGTTATATAAGTAGGTTATATATATATATATATATATATATTATATATATAATTATATATATATATATATAGTTATTATATATATTATGATATATATATATATATTATCTCGTTAAGAATAACATGCAAACAACATACAACAATCAAATAAACATCAACAACTACTAACTCAAATCAACAACATACACAACAAATATTAACAATAGTAATCATACAAATAAGTTCTTTATTATTTAACGCAACTCAATAATACGAATATTAATGTCAAAGTAACTATTGTTTTTACACAATTAATATAAATGCTATACATAACTATGCAAAATTACCTAAGAACTAAGAATTAATGTATACAAATATATATAAACAAAGTCTAACGCTAACCTTAACGCCTAGAATACAACAACTAAAACATTATATAAAAATGATTCCGCATACTTAAATAGTCAAGTAAGTACCTATAGTCAAACAGCTATACATAATATATAAAAAACGATTAACCTATTCCTTTTTCAAGCATATCCTCTACAATATCAATGTTAAATTATTATTTATAACATTAACAACTGATTTAATATCGTAAGCATTATTAGAGTTATATACATTTCTGATAAATCCAGAGCGAAAATGGCGGAGTTTCTTTTATTATATAGCTAAAGTCTTAACGTGCAGTTAGCCTTATAACTCCAACACAGATTAAGTGTCATATTACAGGATAAAACAGAATGTTATGTGCTATTAAAGTATATGTTAGTTGTAGTGTAGTTAGTTTAAGATAGCTAACATAAGCATCATATTATTTGCCATAGAAAAAGCACTAATCTCGCTAAATACTACATTGTGACATATGTGGGTGATTAAACATCACACGTAGCAGATAAGCGGTCTCTATTGGATCCTCTGGAAGAGCAGAAATTATGATGTGTATTAATAATTTAATAATTAAATGTTTGCACCGAGCACATTTTTACTTAAACAGTGAGCAAAGATTTAATAAAGTTGAAATCAATCATAAGCCAGCTAGCACAACGATACAACGTCTATTCATACTTTTTCCAAGCATATCTCTAACATACAATTTTTAGATATAATTCCTATGTACCGGAGCAGAACGTGGGCTTTCTACTGGGTATATCATCTCATAAATGCGGAAGGTGTATACTACATTATCTTTTCTGCAAGATATAGCTCATGAAGAAGAGAGAAGACACGAGAAGCACGAGGTGAGAATGGATAAGAGCTATGATTACAGAGTGTGTTTTTAATATGATTAGTCCATAATTGTGGATAGTTATATGACAATAATGTAATTTCTTTTTTAATATTGATCGCTCTGTGAGTGTAAGGTTTAAAGCCATTGACACACACGTGATACCAGCGTCAGAATTTAGAACTCTGTGCAAGTATCAGGCAGGTTAACCTAACAATATGCTATTATTGTCGTGAAACTTTTTATATGCTACTCATTAATAACAAAATATAAATTATTAATCTAGTTGAAATATATATGTGTCATTTTGAAAATTTATATATCAATGAGAAAATATCAGGAAAAGGCCACTAATATCTTTTATGACACATGCAGATGTATGAAATTATATGGGAATACAGACTGAGAGTCGTAAAATAGATGACCTGGAAATTCACCTTCATACACTTTGGTGTCATAAAGCTAGCTAAAAGGATGAGAGTATAATAGGTTCAACACGACAAGTTAATTCTATCTCCGCATATGCGGTTCTATCTCGTATTCTCTCCACATATCAGCACAGGTATTCATGCGTCATACATTCTTAACAAATTTACCTGTCATGAGAGGATCGTTCTGAATGTTCTCGTTATCTACGAAGATACCACTATCTGTGTAATGTTCGTTTATTTATTTGAAGCTAACGGATAAGAAGCATGCTTTAATCTCTTTATATTATAGGAAGTCAGTATGATTATTCGTGAGGCATTGAATATTTCAGAGCTTTTGATTAGAAGATAAACTAATCGCGTGTTTGTATATTACTTATGAATTGAAAATCCGATCTTGCACTCATGCATCGAAAAATGTGTCAACTCGAACTCTGTATGATGTCTGAGTATTGAGTGGAACTGCGTATGACTAATGAATACGATCAATTGTGTGAGAGTTAAGTGTAGATAATATTGAACTTAGAATATCGAAAGCGATAGAACCGTCATCATGAAAGGGCAAATTACGAGCCATGAGACTATTGACCCATCAGAGAGACTATAAACCTTCACGCGCTCTATACACTCTTATCAACACAAACATACAAAAAGAAACGTGATATAGCCTGAACAAATTAGTTAATCGCTAACAATTTAACACAGTGAAATATTTACCATAAATGGCTTAAACACCCTTAATAACTAGAAGCATATTAATAAGACATTAATTTACAAAATTTTGTTAACATATCATGTGGTTCACGCTATAATGATGTCACTAAAGTAACTAGCTTATAATCTCTATATGATGAAATACAATGTAGACCTACATCCTTTATGCTGTATACTATAACTACAGTTTTATTTCAAAGATTATACTGGCAGGATAATATAACTCTCTCTCACTATCATCCATTTATTTTTAATCCATCTCTCGTGTGTAACAGATGGGTATGTGTACGCATATAACGAGCTGCATTAGCTACTAAGCAGTGCAGTTCTGCTGATGTGATTACAAATTAAACTATTTAAGAGCAGAGATAATTCTTACAAATAAAATACTGATTAATCAAATTGGATGGTATCATCTTATATGTATCAAACGATTATAATCATAAAAATGAAGCCTTGGATTTATCGTGAGGCTGAGAGATACGACTTATCTGTCCTTAGACTCTCTAAGGGCTAACGTTTTAGCGAGATCAAGAGATAAGCAGAGACAATTATATACGATGACATAGAGGAATCGACTTTTAAATACTCGTACAACATCGCGAGTCAAAGAACCTATAATACGATACACTGAATAAATAACGATATATATCAAGCTAACATCCTGTAAAATTTCCACTCTACTGTAAATATCATAAATAGTATAGGGAAAGTAGCTACTATAGGTTCACATAACTCACATACTCGTATTTAGATTTCCCACTTTTTTGAGGACATTAATAATTAGCAACAAGTAATAGCCTATTATTACATTAAACAATAATCCCTTAACATAAGTGAACAATCTATCATTACAAAATGCCAGCATACTTTATATTATTCTATAATATATATATATATATATATATTAAATATAATAGTTAATATATATAATATATATATATATATTATATATATATATATATATTATTATATTATATAGATATAATTTATATAATATTTTATTATTTATTATATATTATATATTATTATATAATATATATTTTAATAATATATATATATATATATAATATAATATATATATTATATATAATATTATGTATATGACATTGGGGATAATTGGGGAGATATGCTCTACTGTTGCAGATGCATATGTATTGGTTTCCTGATTCAAAAGAAAAACTGAATGATTTGGTGCTTGAGTCATGAAAACGAATGTTTCAAGGAAAAGGATTAAAAAATAATTCTGCTGAAAGTAAGTGATGAAAATTAGTAGAAAACCTAAAGGAGACCATTCTCAATCTGGGTTGGATGGAATATAGGTGAATGGGAAACTTGCAGAATCTAACCCTCTTAGGTAATTTAGGGATAAATATTGGACTTCAACGGATGAAAAGAGGGATTGGCATTAGGGTTGCGAAGGGTGAAAGAATTTAAGTAAATTGTGTAGTGATAATTCTAAATTTATCTAGTGAAGGAAAAACTGAGTTTATTTGATTGTCTATTCGTTTCCACTGTTTCATATGGATGTGAAATTGGATTTAAATTAAAGGTTTTGAAAAAGAAGAAACGGGATTTATGGGATTGAAAGGCTGGGATATATGGGGTGTAGAGGCTTTTACAGGATCAAAAATGTAAGAATAAGAGATATATGCTACTGCTGGAAGCAAGCACCATTAAAAGATACCCAAATAAAGCATGCTGAGATTGTAAAGGACTTATACTACAATCCTGATGGGAGACCTGTGCTAAGAAGGTTTATAGGTCTGATTTCGTGTGTATAAGAGAAAAGGTAAACCTAATGGAGCTTTTCTTATCGTGTAAAGGTGTTTTAGAATCTAGAAAAGGGATTAGTTTGACGAAGGAAATAGATAATACAAAGATAGTCACTTGAAGGAGACTCCATTATGTACACACCTCTAAAGACTTCAGATTTGAAACAGCCAGAACAATAACATTCTTTGAGATTTCACGCAAGATGCAATATATACCCTACCCCACTCGCAGGTATTGTGGGATTGCGGGTTTCATGAGAGCTTATGATATATATATATGATTCGACTTCGCGAGTGGGACTCAGTGGAAAACAGAGGGGAGGCGAAATCAGCGGACCAGAAGAGAAAGAGATTTTGGAAAAAGAAGGATATTCGAGGCGATTTAACTGAGCGATGAGTCAATTGGGAAGTCCTGAAGATTTATTGGAATATTTTAGAGAAGAGAGAGAGAGAGAGAGAAAAGAAAGCATTTGAATCGATTCATAGTGGCTAGAAATTTCAAAGGAAAAGGGTAAATGAATGATTTGGTTTTTTTAAAAATGTAAAATTTTAAAATTTTAAATTTATTTCATTTGTAATCTGGGTTGGAGAAGCAAAAAAAACAATATTGTCAACAAAGAGACCAAATTAGCACCTTTTTTATTTTATTTTGGTATTTAAATATTAAATACAAATCAAATTATAAAGAAGAAATTTAAAATCACATTGCAGAACGTGGAGCTGCGTTTCCAAGTCTATCGTCGAGGTCATATGAAGTAAATTTTCCAATTCTCTTCACTTGGTAAGCAAGTGTGGAACCCTTCTATCACATTTATTATTATTCGCGATGGTGGTGTGATATAATCGTTTAACATACAATAAGTAATAAGTGTTTTTGTGATATGATAAGTAATAGATAATGTTAATGATAAGTTTTAATATATAAAAATAGTTTAAATAAATAATATATTGCTAAGTAATGTAAAAAAACAAATAATGTAATATAGAAAAAGTTTGTGATAATAATAATGCAGTGTAATATTAGTTAAGAAAATTTTTAATATGTTACAAGTTAAATATATTAATAAATTGTGAAATATTGTGTAGGATATCAATATTAATATTAAAATAGTGCAGTGATAGTGGATAGTAGTGATAAATGATAGTAATGATAGTGATAGTATTAATAATGGTAGTGATATTTATATTTGTATATATATGTTGTGTATGGTGTATTTATTTAGGTTTATGTATATTAATTTATGTATAATTATATAATGTATATATGTTTTTTTTATTAATTTATTCTATTTATATAAAAAGCGCCCGATATGTCAGTGGTTAGAGCAGCTCGCCCAACAAGCTGAGGGGTCCAGTTCGCACTGGTGCGGGTGGGAGAATGCTGAGCTATTATCCTTGGGCTGGTCCGTTCTGCTCGATGAGTTTAAACGAGTAACCTCCTCCTTGATTGGTTGCCGTGAGTGATGTGTTTATCTCTGTAAAAAAAAAAAAAAAAAAAATATATATATATATATATATATATATATATATATATATATATAATTTTCTTCTCTATATATATTATAATTTATATATATAAAATATAGTAATAATATATATATATATACTAATATAGTGCGCGCTTGTGTATAGTAATGATATGTATGTGTAATGCTATGTATGTATGTATGTTGTATGTATGTTATGTATGTATGTATGTATGGTATGTAATGTATGTTGTTGTATGCATGTTATGTATGTATGTATAATTCGATAATTATTATCGTCTTAAACCTCTAAAAAGAGTAAAAAAAAATCCATAAAGTAAAATTGACTTTATAAGAAAATAATATTTAAAATAGTTCCTTCAAAATTGATTAGACCTTTCA
>JABUQX010058721.1:10000-22500 GCA_015478945.1 Trachelipus rathkii
TTACACGGCAATGTAGGGGGCTCGAGCCGACGGGGAACACAGGGGGGGACGTTTTCCATACCCCGTAGGGGAGGGGCGGAGGAACCCCCGCGACACCCAAATACCAAAGAGCGGGGGTTCCGGAGACCCTCCCCGGAGGGGGGGAATTAGTCCTACCCCGTAGTTCCCCGGAAGGCCGAGAGACCCCGACTCCTGCCATCGGTGCGGTATACCCCTGGGGTATTCTTTAGTTAAAAAAAAAACAACAAAATTTAATAGAAAGTCTATTTATTTTAACGAGTAACGTATAAAAAGGTCCCTAAATAGTATTTCTACTCGTATGTATTACTATAATTATTAACAATATTTTTTTTTATTATTTTTACATTTTCCGCTCTAAAATTAGACTAGCATTCCAGCAATGTATTCCTTTTCCAAGGTAGCTGTTGTAGTTTTTGAGATATGGATTGTGGCTCTTCTAGAGGCTGACCGATATCGATATTTATCGATATATCGATATCGAGAACGGCGCGGCCACAATGTAAACCTTTACCCATATATATATATATATATATATATATATATTTCTTTAAATATTATTAATATATATATATATATAAATACATTATATGTAAATAAAGGTACTATGATCTATTCAATTTTTATGAAATATACTAAATTGAATATAATATTATATATATATTTATATATATATATTAATAAGTTATCATACAAAATTATTTAACTTTTAATATATATATATATATATATATATATATATATATATATATATATATATATATATATATATATATATATATATATATATATATATATATATATATATATATATATATATATATATATATATATATATATATATATATATATTTATAGTTTTTTTAAAAGAAACGTTGTACTAGTTAAAACTGTTTTATTTAAAAAATGCACATATTATTTTCGAATTAAAACACATTTATCAGGTAAAAAGTCACTGGATTTAAAACATTTTGGAATTGCAACATAACACGTGAAAATAAAAAATATTTGACAAGAGACTTTCGTTCCATTCAGGAACCTCTTCAGTTGTCTTGATATTCACGTTTCTCTTTTACGACTGGAATTGGAATTCTTCTTTTTTCTAGAGATTATACTTGTAGTTGGTTGTATTTAGAATTTTTGTTCTTGGGATATTTTTAGAGTAGTATTATTTTCTTGAGGTTAGATTTTGGTGCGAAGCTAGTAATCAGATTTTTTATATATATTTTTTTTTTTTGTGAGTATTTATGATTGTAAGCAAGGTGTTGTTTGATACTTACTATTATATTCATACTTTATTTAAGGGTTTGTGATACGATTATTAGAGTTGTTGGGTATGTTGTTGGTAGTTTGTGGGTGTTTTTTTTCATACTTTTTTATTATGTTATGAATTGTTGGTGATTGGTGGTTTAGTATGTTGAGTTGTGTAGTGTCTAAAATATGTTCGCCTTTTAGAATATTATAAGTGTTAAAATGATTTATGCAGAAGGTTTCTATGAGTTTCCTTTTGTGTGGGTTTGAGATGTGTAATAGAGGCTGCATTGTGTTGATGTTTATGTGGTGGTTATTATGTGATCTATGTATTACTAATGAAGAGTTTTGGTTATCAGTCGTTAAGTCATATGTGTGCTGATTTTTTCTTCTTGTAAAGTCGTTTGTCTCACCAATGTAGGTTTTAGAGCAATGGTTGCAGGCTATGGTGTATATGCATTGGGCTGGTTGGGGATGTGGTTTTGGAGGATGGAAAAGTTTTTTTAAAGGTAGTGCATTAGTGGTAGTTAGTGTAATGTTTTTAGGTATGTATTTTTTGAATTGTTGGATTGTTTTTGTTGGAATAGGGAGGTAAGAGGTGTTTGTTGGGATGTTTTGTGTGGTCTGTGTGTGTGTTGGTTGTAGTAGTTATTTTTAGCTTTTCTGTAAGCTTTGTTTATTAAATTTATAATAGAAATTTATGGGTGAGCATAATTAAAAGGCTATGATGTATAATAATATGTGCATTTTTTAAATAAAACAGTTTTAACTAGTACAACGTTTCTTTTAAACAAACTAAGGGTGATAAAAACACTTTACTATATATTATATATATAGTTATATATATATATATATATATATATATATTATATATATATATATATATTATTATATTAAAGATATATATTATTATATATATATATATTATATATTATGTATATGTATATACATATATACATATATATATATATATATATATTATATATATATATATTATTATATATATTATTATTATTATACATTACATATACATATATGCATATATATATATATATATATATGATATAGAAACATTATTCTATATTATTATATCTTATGTTAATATTATATATATATATATATATATATATATATATATATATATATATATATATATATATATATATATATATATATATATATATATATATATATAATATACGGATCAACAAAATTTTTGAATGCTTTTATTTAATTTTAATTTTAATTTGAATTTGAATTTTAATTTTAATTTGAATTTTAATTTTAATATTAGCATTTGTCTTACATTATTTAAGTAAAAACATTTAAAAAAAAAATCATATTTAATTATTTCTGAAAATCTGATCAATTTTATACATTAATAGTTGCTAAGGTTCGACGGATTTTAGCAAGCGTAACAATATATTACAATGCAAGAAAAGTATATATAATATATTAAATCGCAACTTCCAATTGTTAATAAGTGGAATATATACCCCCACTCCCCATTATCCTCTAAGTTTAAACCCTAAAATTTCCCTCACTGAAATCGAATTTCTCCATAAGCAAATTATTTTCCCTTTTCTTATTAAAGCCTCAAAAAATTTACATTTAATATCTATTTTTAATAGATTTTCCCCCTTTTTATTCCCCCTTCTTCCCCCAACTCCTTCTTTGTTTATTCATTATTAAAATTTAAATCACAGAAAAACGAAGCGACTTTCATCTTGTGTTACGGATTTAAAAGCGAGTTTTTCGTTACGCTGATCCTTCAAAAATGAATTATCGGAAGTAACACTTAAAAGCCTGGCAAAAGCGACAGGCTTGAAGTGGATCGTCAAAGGATGATTTAATCTAGCTCTTTGGAAATGTCTTTTGATCGCATTTTGTTCAATATTGCTTCGTAGAACTCGTCTCTTGGTACGACAAGAGAGAGAGAGAGAGAGAGAGAGAGAGAGAGAGAGAGAGAGAGAGAGGAGAGAGAGAGGAGAGAGAGAGAGAGAGAGAGAGAGAGAGAGAGAGAGAGAGAGAGAGAGAGAGAGAGAGAGAGAAGAGAGGAGAGAAGAGAGAGAGAAAAGAGAGAGAGAGAGAGAGGAAGGAGAGAGAGAGAGAGATTGGAAAATGAGGAGAAAGTTTAGGTACGACAAGAAAATGATCTTATATTGAGGAAAGAAGGAAAGTATTCTTCCAAGGGAGAGATTGAATTTGTAATGGAGAAAGCAAGAATAAATTACAGATTAAGGGGAGACTTCATAACTAACCCCCTTACTTTTTTGAAAGCAAAATCAAAATTTTCACATTTTTTTTTTATTTTCTAAATTAGTAGAAAAATTTCCTTCTGAACATCATGGTGTAATTAATTTTTTAAAAAGTTCTAAAATAGTTTTTTTAGAGATACAGAAATTTATTTAGAGAGGTGTCGAACTAAAAAAAATTCAATTCCATTCAAAATTGCAATTCCAGGTTTAGGATCAAAAAATGTTTTTATTTTATAATTATAGAAAATCTAATTTTTTTTCCACAATTCCCAACCTCTAGCTCATTCTTCGGATTTTATTCAGTGAAATAAAGGAGCCGTAGCTGGATCCGGATCCGGATCCGGAGCCGGAGCCGGAACCGGAGCCGGAGGCCTGGGTATACTTTTTTTTTCATGAAATATTTTTTTTCAGATGAAAAATTATTGGCAGAAGGATGTGCCTGACAAGTTTTCAAATAGATACAGAATCCTTAGTCGATCGGACCGAAGCTCAGAGCCGGTCAATCGGAGCCGCGAGCTGGAGCCGACCGGAGCCAGGAGGTATGATTTTTTTTCGAAGAATATTTTTTAGAAGATCTGCTGCTCAATTTTTCAAATAAGTGCAGAAACCATTATTGGATCCGGAGCTAATGCGCGAAGTTGCGAGCTGGAGCGAAGCCGGAGCCGGTAGCCGATCCTGGGTATGAATTTTTTTTTCTAAAAATATATTTTTAGGTGAAAATTTATAATGCCAGAAAGACTACTTGAACAAGTTTAAAAGTAGTACAGAAACCTTAGGTCAGATCCGGAGCCCGAAGGTGAAGTGCGGGCCGGAGGCCGGAGCCGGAAGCAGTGAGCCGGAGCCCTTGTATGAATATTTTTTTCAAAGAAAAAAATTTTTTTTAGGTGAAAGAATTTAATGCCAGAAGACGTAGCTGAACAATTTTCAAATAGTGCAGAAAGCTGCTTAAGTCGGATCCGGATCCGGAGTTGGAGCCGGAGTTCGAAGTGGGAGCAGAAGTCAGAGCCGGTGCCGTATTTGATTTTTTTTCGATAAATAATTTTTTTTTAGGTGAAAAATTTATTGCCATAAGAGTGCTGAACAATTTTCAAATAGTGCAGAAACTTTATTCGGATCCGGAGCCGGAGCGGGAGCCGATTCGAATCGGATTCTGGATATAAATTTTTTTTAAGAAAATTTTTTTAGATGAAAAATGTTGTTGCCAGAAAACGTGCTGAACAGGTTTCAAAATAGTGCAGATCCTTAGTCGGAAATCCGGATCCGGAGTCGGAGCCAGAGTCGAAGTCGGAGCCAGAGTCAGAGTCAGAAGAATATTTTTTTAGGGGAAAAATTTATTGCCAAGAAGTCGTGCTAACAATTTTCAAGATAGGGCAGAACGTTGAATCAGATTCGGAAGCCGGACCCGGAGCCACGGAACCGGAGCCGGAAACCTGGGTATGAATTTTTTTTCAAAAATATTTTTTTATGTGAAGAAATTTAATGCCAGAAGACGCACTGAACAATTTCAAATAGTGCGGAAACCTTAATCACGTCCGGATCCGGATCCGGATCCGGAATTCGGATTCGGAAACGGATCCTGGGTATTAAATTTTTTCCAAGAAATAATTTTCTTAGATTGAAAATTTATTGCCAGAAGACTTGCTGAACAATTTTCAAATAATGCAGAATCCTTATCGGATCCGGATTTGGAGTCCGGAGCCTGAGCCGGATTCAAAGTCGGACGGATGGAGTCGGAGCAGAGTACTGATTTTTTCGAAATTTTTTGTTTAGCGTGAAAATTTTATTGCATAGAAGACGTGCTGAACAATTTTCAATAGTTCAGAAACCTTAGGATACGGATCCGGATCCTGGGTATGAATTTTTAAAAAAAAAATATTTTTTAGTGAAAACTTTAATTGCCAGAAGACGTACTGAACAGTTTTCAAATAGTTCAAAACCTTAGTCAGATCCAGAGCCGAAAGTGAAGTCGGAGCTGGAGTAGGAGCCGGAGTTGGAGTAGAGCCGGAGCCTGGGTATGAATTTTTTTCAAAATATTTTTTCAAGGTGAAAAATTTAATGCCAGATTAAAGACGTACGTGCCGGAATCGAATGTAGGAGACAGCTTAGTCGGGTCCGGATCCGGAACCAGATTCGGAGCCGTGGCAGAAGAATTAAATTTTTCAAAGAGATAATTTTCTTAGATGAATAATTTATTCAAGAAAATTTTGCTGAAAGCAATTTTCAAATAGTGCAGAAGGCCTTAATCGGATCCGGATCCGGAGTCGGAGCCCGAGAGCCGGATCTGCTTATAAATATTTTTCCAAGACAATATTTTTTAGTTGAAAAATGTATTGCCAGGAAAGACTTGCTGACTAATTTCAAATAGTTCCAAAAACCTTAGTCCGGATCCGATCCGAGGAGTCGGATCGAGCCGGATGCTGTTTTAAAAATTTTTTCCAAGAAATATTTTTTTACAGATGAAAAATTTATTGCTGGACAGACGGTCATGACAATGTTCAAATGTGCCAAACTTAGTTCATGATTCGATCCGGATGTTGTAAACGGAGCCGGAATTCTGGGTATAATTTTGTTCTATAAATATTTTTTTTAAAGTTTATTGCAGAAGACTGTTTTGGGTCTTGTGTTTAAAAATTTTCAAATAGTGGCAGAAACATTATGTCGGATCCAGCGCCGAAATCTGGAGCCGCAGCGAAGTAAGTGAAAAATTTATGCCAGAAAGTACTGCACACATTCTCAAAAGTGCAGAAAACTACATAATTCTTGTGTTTCGTAGTGAGTTCGAGATCGCGCTCGGAGTCTCGGGTTTGAGGTATATTAAATTTATATTATAATATTTTCTCTCTTCTATATATGAGAGGTGGCTTCTTCTGTCTTCCATCAAAGCAAATTCTACGTATCCAAATATGTCGCCTTGAAAACTTGTCATTCATTCGTACATCTCTACAGTCATCATCCTATCTATATATAGATCTGCTCTATATATTCTCACTTACTCATACTCAACTCTCCTCTCTTCTACTCATTTCAAATATATTTAATTTTAACTTTATCTTTAATTTCTTTATACCTTATAACTATCTAGCTATATTGTCACCTATTTAAATCATGACTTCTTTTTCGTTTCTAATTCAATTCATTATCTATTATCTCTTTTGCTCCTTATTGCAAGAGCATTTCTTTTCTCATCATATCATCCCTTAGAAACTGATATTTTCATTTTATTATTAATAATAAAAGTTCACTTTACTCTAACTCTATAGTCGAATATTATAATAACCTTTGATTCTCATTGTTATACTTCTACTCTCTTTCTTCATCTATATCTATTCATATCATTATTATATATATATATATAATATATATAAATATAATGGATTGGGTATGAAAGAGGCCAATGGGCATGTGAAGGTATATATATATATATATATATATACTATTATTATATATATATATATATAGTATATATATATATAATATATATATAAATAGTATATATTAAAATAATTAAAATAAATATTTATATATATATATAGGTAAGGTATATTATTATATAGTTATATATATATATATATATAATATATACATATATATATAGTATAATAAATATAATATATTATATATATATATATATATTATATGGATTGGGTTTATGAAAGAATCAGAGGTGGGGTGAGTTAGCAAGGGATAGTGTTAGAGTAATGGAGATATGAAAGAGAGTGGAGGGTGCCCTACCTATTATATGGTATGATTTAGTTTAGTGCTGGCGAATGCTGCAAGATGCTTTGGGAATTTAGTAAGAGAGCAGATCTCTTTCGCAGTGCTGTGTAAATATGCGAGGGTGCTTTCGGATAAGTAAACGTATAATAGAGTAAGTTATGGTTTTGGAGTGGGATAGTTCTTTGCGTAAAGTTAATGTTAGATGGTGAGCAGCTGGAACAAAAGTCTGCAGTTCAAATATTTTAGGATATAATGGTGGATGAAGCAGGGAAGCGGATGATGCAGAATGTAAGTATGAAAGTTGTGAATGGAGGAAGATGGCAGGTGCAATTAAAATCATTAGTGGATGCAAAGGGAATAAGTATTGAGTGTCTAGGGTCTTACCATGAACGGTATGCTATTGACCTATGCTAATGTATAGTGTCAGACCTATGGTCTGGAATAAGAGGTACAGATATAAAATATATAGATATAGAACTTATGCTGGGGCTACACGGCATTTGATGGGGTAACTCCTGGTTTACAGAAGCAACCAACCAAAGTCAAGCCACGCCGACAAGGGCACAAGATGCTTGTTGCGTATAATTTGCAATAATAAAACGATGAAAAAATTTAACTCGCGCCAGGACTCGAACATCGACACAGGCGTCGTCGACATTAGACAGATGTACAGGAGCTTACCACTAAGTCCGATGGCCTCCCCAAAAAAGAAGGCATCTTCGGAAGATTTCAAATCTCTTGGCTTCGATATCACTGCTTGAAACTCGGCTACAATATTGAAATCCACAGAGGGTGGTTGGGAACCCCCTCTGGGGCACAACGCTTTTGAGGCATTTATTCAGGGGTGCTCATGGGTACTAGGAGCAGCCGACCCGAAGTCAACGATCGCCGACGATTGCGCACAACATGCTCGTGGACGAGAAATTTGCAATAATAAAGACGAAAAAAATTTGCACTCGGCGCCAGGACAACGAACCCATCGACAAAGCGTTGCTTGTTAGTTCAATGTACAGGAGGCTTTACTACTAGTCTGATCCGCCAGACATCTCGAAACAGTTTTCAAGTCACCTGCTTCCGACATCACTGCTTTGAAAACTGTATTTTTTAAATTAATAGAAGGTTGCTTGGAACATATATATAAATATTAAATATATAGATATATATATATATATATATATATATATATATATATAATTATATATATATATATAATATATATATAATATACTATATATATTATTTTTGTTTTCTATATATTTAAATATAAGTATTAAATTGTTGATAGGTTAATATTATATATATATATATATATATATATATATATATATAAAATATATATATGTATATATATAGTATATATATTAGATAGATATATATATAATAATATATATAAATATATATATATATATAATATATTAATAAAATTAATAAATAAAAAAATATTAAAATAAATTTTTCTATAAAACATATATATATCTTTTATAATATATATAATATATATATCATATTATATATATATATATATATTAGTATATATATATAATATATAATATATATAATTATATATATATATATATGAATATATATAGTAATATATATATATATAGTAGTATATATGTAGTATAATATATATATATATATAGTATATATAACTAGTATATTATATATATATATATATTAGTAATATGAGAATAAAGTTTGGTTTTTGCCGTCCTAAAAATATAGAATTTTCCAAATGTGTTATGTTGTGTTTTATTAGCATTGGTTCTTTCGCTGGTTCAAAAATTCAAACCTTTCATAAAAAAAAAACGAACAGATTTTATTTTCTCTTCAAATTTGGTACAAGCTCAATAATAAACGTGTAAATCAAAACTGACGTTTTTTAAATGTTTTGGTAGATATGTAAGGTGGTGTCAGCCATGGTTGACTATTCTCTGTTCAAAAATTTTGAAAGTACTTTTCAGAGATTGTAAAATTTTTTTTAAAAAAAACAAATTTTCAAATAAGATGTCTAACTAAAATTTATTACCACACTAAATTGGAGTATTTTAGTGCCAAAAAATTTGAAATATCTTGAAAATTAAAGATTTTATGGCAATTTTTGTGGAAATTCAAAAAAAAAAATTCTCTCTTCACCCTAAAACTGTTCAAAAACGAACAGTTTTTTTTGTTTGTTTTTTTCATAAAATTAAAGATATCGTAGTTGTTCATCAAAAAAACATTTACTTTTATCGGTTTGGAATAGTTGAGATTTTGCTATGAAGTCTCTCCCCTTAAGGGAGAAAACAAAGGAAGATTAAATCTACAAAAAAATAGAAGAGCTGGAGAAGAAATTGATAAAAGAGAGAAATTACCAATTGATAGAAAAAGATGAGAAATATTCACTGTTAGTTGAAAAGAAAGACGAAAAGACTTAACGAGGATAAAAAAAACAAAAAACAAAAAACAAAAAACAAAAAAATGAGACAAACATAATTAAAACTAAGGTAAAGGACTGAAAAGGAAAAAATAGAAAATAAGAAAAAGAAAATGAGAAAAAGAAAAAGAATAAGAAAAAAATAAACCCAAAAATTCAAATTAAAATATGAAAATGATGAAATCCGTAATTATAAAAGTAAAAATAATAAAAAAAACAAAAATTTTAATATAAATAAAAATAAAAATGAAAATAATAATAAGTAATAGAAATAATTATAAATAATTAAAATAATAAGTAATAAAAATAATGATAATAATAATAAAATAATAATAATAATAATAATAATAGATAATAATAATAATAATATATAATTAATAATAATATTATATAAAATAAATAATTCATAATAATAATAATAATAATAAAATAATAATATAATAATAATAATAATAATAATAATAATAATAATAATAATAATAATAATAATAATAATAATAATAATAATAATAATAATAATAATAATAATAATAATAATAATAATAACGTAATGGTAATGTTTTCTAATAGAATCAAATGCAGAAAATGCAGCAGACACTAATATATATAAATAGTATATATAATATAGTATTATATAATATATATATATATATATTAATATATATATTTATATATAATATATATATTATATATTATAAATATATATATTATATATATATATATATATATATATAATATATGTGAGAAAAAATTTAAAAAAATAAGGGTAAAATCGTTCAGGACCCCAAACTAAATATACATGAACAGAATAGTTCAAACATTCTCTATTTTTTTCTTTATTTTCCATCGCCCTATTTTAAAACAAATAAATGCCGAGACCCACTCCTGTATGAAAGGTGGCAGATTAGTCAAACTTTGTAAAAATATTTCAGACATTTCACAGCATTGTCTTGCGAATCTATCATCTATCATGTCATTTTGCATCTTTCTGATTAAGTTTAAGAATAAGTTTTAATGAATTGATAATGAATACAAGATCATCAAATGCTCTAGTTTTATTGACATTACTTTTTTGACTCGTCGTTCAGAGTCATGAACGATTGAACGTTGAACGATTTTGCCCATCTCTATATTAAATACGTTATATGGAACTTTGGTACTGAAACTTAAAATGAGAGAGCAAAAAAGACAATTTTGGGTCACGTGTGAACAAACTTAAAATTGACAACAAAAATCGAAGCTATCAGTAAATAGTATTTCAACGATATGATTTTAGTCATACAACTGATTGACTTTTCCTATGACAACACTTAAATAACGAATTAAGACATTACAATGCAAGAATACTGTAATCCTAAATGAATGACAACGTAAAATCAAATCTTTAATAACCGCAACATATACAACATCTCACTTATCTCTAAGAGCAAAATTTAAAAGTTCCGTAACTTCAATCAGATTTCATCATAAGGAAATTATTTTTCCTTTCTTTATTAGCTTCCAAAAAAATTACATTTATTAACAATTTTTGGATCATGCAAAATTTCTATGAACAAAATTAAGCGGCGAGGGATTTTTCTAATGTAAGAAAATTAAAAGGGAAAAATTTATGAAAACAGAAAAAGACAAACTTTCTTTATAAATGGTGAATTTTCAAATATAAATTAGTTAATATTAACTAAAAAGTAAAAAAAAATTGCTATATATATTTATTGAGCTTCACACCTAGGCTTTTAAAAAGTAAGCTTAGTCAATTAATTTCAGTTTAAATTTGATGTATTTACGTAAAATTTGTAGAGTGAATGTGGACGCTAGCAAACTGTTTTTTTTTAATTAGTAAATATCGTAGGGTGATATAAACGTTGCCCTCCATGCGTGGTAGACAGCGTGCGGGCTATCGCACTCTTCCGGCAACACCGGTGCCTAAAATTAAAATTAATTTTTGTTTTTTCGAACAACAATGAAAGAACGCAATCTAAGTGTCAGCAAGCTTAATATTTTCTTTTCATATGTGATTTTTACCCTATCATCGTAAAAATTCCCTTACCTTAAAACTGTGTTCGTAGGAAATTTGCATGACCCAAATTTTTAATAACTAACATCCCCCCTCTCTACCAATTTTTGTATATCATTAAATGACGAAAGCGAAGTCAATTTCATTTTGTGTCACGAATTTTTAAAGCAAGTTTTTCATTACGGTAATCCTTCAAAACTGAATCGTTGGAGGTAACACTTAAAAGCCTGACAAAAGCGACAGGCTTGAAGCGGAAAATCAACGGATTATTTAATCTTTTTCTTTGGAAGTGTCTTTTGTTCGCATTTGTTCAATATTGCTTCGTGGAACTAGGATACTTTAACGAGAGAGAAAAGAGGAAGAGGAGAGAGAGAGAGAGAGAGAGAGAGAGAGAGAGAGAGAGAGAGAGAGAGAGAGAGAGAGAGAGAGAGAGAGAGAGAGAGAAAGGAGTGATTGGAAGCTCAAAAGAAAGTAAAGTACGACAAGGAAGAGATTGAGTTTGTAAGGAAGTATGTAACATGAAAGAAGCTACGGATTTAAAGGAAGGAAGCAAAAATGAGAAGAAATCTTTCAGAAAAAAGAAGAGGTGGAGAAAGGAAGTTACAAAAAAGGAAACAGTAAAGGAAAGAGAGAGAGAGAGAGAGAGAGAGAGAGAGAGAGAGAGAGAGAGAGAGAGAGAGAGAGAGAGAGAGAGAGAGAGAGAGAGAGAGAGAGAGAAAAGGTACACTGTTCAGATTTTTCATATATTACTCAAGTTTCCAGCAAAGTTTGTTTAGAAAATGTAGAATCCAGAAAATGAAAATTAGAAATTCCAAACTTTACGTAT
>JABUQX010058721.1:32500-43561 GCA_015478945.1 Trachelipus rathkii
ATTAAATTATTATATTTAATAATTATTTATTAATCTTTAAACGATAATGCCATTAACGTTTAACGTTCTTAAACATGAGGTCAAATCTTAAATATCCTCCGAAATTTTGGTCAATTATTCAGATGTTAGCACTGGCCATTTTTGCACGATGGACTGATGCCTTTAATTTATAAAGAGAAGGTAGGCACACCTCCATACCTCTCTCTCTCCGGTTGAGATTCAGATCGCTGGGGAGAAGGATGAGCGGGGATCTTTATGAGATTGCGTCTCAAGGCACCCAAATATGAAGAGATAGATACACAGGAGTATAAGAGTAAGCGTAGAGACAGAGATGTATGGGAGGTAGGGGTAGGGGGGCGAATGTAGGTGAGGTCGGTAGAGTACAGAGCGCGAAGGTAGCGAAGAGTAATCGCGAATGAGAGTAGGAGAGCGGGGAGATAACGAGAGGAGGGAGGTAACATGATGAAAGTTACTATCGGGAGAATGCTAGGTAGTAAGATAGATAGAGTAGAGTATATGTAAATCCAAGTAAGGAGGCAGGAAAGATGAATATATGAGAAGATGAAGTAGAGAGAGGTCAGCTGAGTAGCTAGAATTGTGAGAGATGGGAGATGCATGACGAATGAGTACAAGAGAGAAGGGATAAGAAACAAAATTTTAGATAGAGAGAAGAGATCAAGATCTAGGCGATGTCAAGTGAAGGAAAGGGATAGTACAGAGTAGCTGGAAGATGAAAGTATTTAGTTACGTAGAAGGTGATTAGCTAGAGATGTTGAGTTGTAGGCGTGAGTCTTATGAGAGATATGTTAAGTAAGAGTACCGATGAGAGAGCTAATGATACGAGTAAAGTAGATGCGAAGCAGATGACTGTAAGAGGAGAAGAGAAGATAAGGATGATGCCTCTGATGGGCATCGACACAAGAAGAACGAGAGAGACCATTAAGTATATATAATTACGAATATAAGAGGAGAGAGTAGAGAGGAGAGAGAGAATAAGAGGCATGAGGAGATGAAGGAGAGTATATAGAGTAAGGAAAGAAAGAATGAGGAGTAATATAGTAAGATAGAAGTATATAAGTAGAGAGAGAGAGTCCAAGGTGATACTGCGAGAGAACACAACCGTGCAATGTATCTCGAAAGACTAACGGAGTAATAGGTACAAGAGATAAGACTGAAGAGTCCAGACTACCTAGTTTGGTCGTTGTAATCAGCGTATGAAAATTTGGGTATAGGAACAACTAAAATGTTCGTGGTTTATACGGGGGCTCGAGCGCTTGTGGGACGGGGGAGGAATGATATGCCTCCGTTTCTGCTCGTCCGCGTAATACCTGGCTGAGAGTTGTTCGCCCGACAAAGATGTTCTACATCTCTCGTCTGTGTGGCATTACTCTCGCGTGTACATCATCTTTTTAGCTTATGGTTATATAACACACACCCCACTATATCTCAAAAAAATACTATAATACTCCTACCATAAATAAAAATCATTGCATTTTTAACTAATTTTGGTTTATCTTTCATTGTATATACATTTTTTTTAGAACGCGACATCTCGGAACTGCTCAAATTATTAATTTGGGTTATTGTTTGTTAGTGTTTGCCGTCTCGAGCGTAGGCTAAATATCCATAGATAAAATCATTTGGAGAAGTCTCACTCGTCTGGTAGTAATTTTAAGCATTAGTGGGGGAAGGTTGCCGCTTGTTCTCATTCGTGCTAAGCTCTTGCTGCTCTGTGTGTCAAGAAATTTTTGGTATGGGTTTACGCGCACTAAACAAAACTGTCTATATGGTACCTTAAGCTTCATATTTTCTTATACTATTAATATCCTTATAATTGTTTTTATTTTATTTGAGAAGTTATTAATTTAATACTAATATTACTCGATCTTTACTTTGTTATTCTAAACCTATCCACAATGTCAAACATACACACGTTATTGTTTTGAGTAAAAATCTAGCGTTATAAGTCATACGAACTTTCAGCATTGTGTCCGAGGCTGTCTTTGCGTTATTATAAAGTCTAGGATGTGAGTTTTACTGTCTTAGCTTCGAGTTATACGGTATCATCAATATTTTACGAGTGTATCTCACATTATTTAATATATATAGTGCCAGGAACGGAACGTCGTTGGGGAATGGCTCTGGGTGGGGATGGGGTTGAGAGGGTTTATTATTATTATTTTTTATTTGTATAAAAAGACTATAAGTAGACTATTCAGGAGATGTTAAGGGACGTAGTGGTAGCTATGTACATTATATATCTAATGATAAATTAAGCGATATCACTGACATATACGTATTAGACGACGTATACATAGAGGCAAATCGCGCGGCGGTTCATGCGACCGCGGGAGGGTCTGAAGCCCTGAAGGAATATGCCAGCCTAGTGTGGCATAGCAGTGATACATTTCTACGCCTAAGTTGAAAAAACAAATTTATAATTCAGTCTCCATTTAAACGCTTTGTACTAAGTCTGTACACTTAAACGGAGGTACCATAGGGGGGCTAAACACCGCAACAGATGAGGAGTCGGGTGGATCAGGATAATCTGCTTTTATTAGTGTTGCAAGCCTATAGTCTAAATTACTCCTGCAGGCTGTGCCCTGATCATCGTCGTGGTAGTGGAGGGGGTGATCCTTCTGTCCTCGTGTCGGCTACGCCTCCTAGATATGGGGTGAAAAAATATTTGTCTTTTAAATACGAGATATTGCATATATAAAAATATAAAGATCCAAATAAATAATACAGAACTTAAAATATTTCGCTGATGCGTAATATAGTTAGTAGATTTGTTTTACCGTTAGTGCTGCAGTTCTCGGTTACATGATGTACTTGGACATATATAGCATAGCTATATCTAATACGTACCAGTGCCGCAGTTCCAGGGGGGGGCCAGGGGGGCCATGCCCCACCCGGATAAGGTTTTCTAGAACCACTAAAAGAATTTTTAACCTATCATAGTGCCTGCTTATTAATGCACTAAAAAAGAGAGGTGTAAAAGTGTTAATTTTTATATATATTCATCACTGTCAGGAACAAATTCGGATCTCCTAATTTGTAGTTAAAATCGTTAAACTTTAGGTGGCGCTCGAACAAGAAGGGAATAATCGTCAACATTATGAACATTGCAGAAAGGGTTTGAAGGCATCTCAAGCGGATCATTAGAAGTTTGAGTACTGATAAAATTGGGCAGTGTATACTTCTGAAGAATCTTGAGATTTATCGAATTTCTCCAAATAGGCGGTATACTATACACTCCCTCTCGGAGCGACAACAGCGTTTCATATTTCGTACTTCATTTGTTCGTCTCTGATATTATCATACAGGTTGGTTGAAATATGAGGTTGGTCATGAAAATACGTTAGGACGGGAGAGTCGAAAATTTCTATTGTATAAACTGGTATTGCGTCAACTGAATATATGTCCAACTCGACTGAGGTGTGAATTTATGCCGACGCTGCGATTATGAAAGAATCGAAGTTAAAGCAGATTAGCAGTAACATTTGAGAGCAGAGGAGTATAAGGCCTGAATTTAGTTAAACCGCAGAAAGGCGGCATATTAATAAGAAGAGTTAGAAAGTGTGCTCACGATCAGATCGTCCAAGATACAATTAGCAATTGACAAGGAGGAGAATTTCTTGTTCGCAAGTTCAAAGTTCTCCGGAGTATTTTAGCGAATTGTTCTAATATGGTCGTGCTAACTTTGGCGTTATCTATGCTTCAGTAGAAAGAAGTTGTTTTCAACATCAAATCTCCTCTGAGAAGATTACTTTCTGTAGAACTACGGTCATGGGATGAAAGTTTACTGAATACGACTTAATCACCTGACATCGAAACTATGTGACAGAGAAACGGGTCAAAGAGCTGCTTCGGTTATCTCTGGGTGCGTGTTCTTGCTCACGTCTAATTCGCTGCGATTATAAGTTATAACAATGTTGGAGTGTACGATGATTTTAAGTTACTGTTTATTGAGAATTACGTTCGATTTCTTCGTTAAATAATGTGTAACGTAAGTTCGCCTCCGCTCGAGTGAGAAGCGACGCGCGAGGCGAGCGAGGCAGTGACGCGCCGTGGACCGCGTGGGCCGTAGCCGAGTGAAGGGCGTGTAGAGGTAAGGAGGTGACGGCTACGGCTGACTGGAGAGTGGCGTGAGGCGGGAGGCCGGCGGAGGGGCGGCGGCGCGAGAGAAGTAAGAAGCGAGAGCGAGCGAGCTGATAGCTGAACAGATGGCGTGAGGTAAGCGTGCTTTAGAAGAGAGGCAGGGGTAGGCGGTAGGCTACGAGTAGTAGCGGTGAGGGGCGTAAGAGCGGCGCGCGGAAGGACGCGAGTAGCGCTAGCTAATTATACTAGAGCAGAGGGTAGTATAGATCAGAGCGTGTATAGCGGCGTAAGAAGGGCGTATCCGAGTACCGGATCTTTGTTTGTGCCTTCTCTGTTCGATCCTTACTTATATATCCTCTGTTATATATATCTATAGGATGATATAACTATATACGTATCGTTTCACCCTCTTTGGCAGTATTAATTATATTTGACTTATTATAATTATATATATATTATATATATAGTATATTAGTATATATATATTATATAGTACTATATATTATATATCTATACTTATATATTACATTTGTTTTCTTGTATAATATGCACAAGATTCTTGTTGGCTCCACTCTAACACATATATTTTCTGGACTATCGCTCCTGTCATATAATTATATATATATATATTATATATATATATAATAGTAATATATATATTATTATATTATATATATAATTGATTTACTATATATATATAATATATAATAATTTTATACTATATACTATATATGATAGGACATTATATTATATATCATTTCCTCTCGCAGTTTGAGATGGAAGGTATATTGGAGAGTAAAAGTTAGGGACTAGCCCCAATAAATCGTCGTAATGGAAAAATGATCGACATGCATTAAAAAATTTCAGGGTGGTGGTCGCAAAGCGTCGACAGAAAATGGGTCAACAACATTTCCTCAAAAGAGGTGTCCAACTGTCGACAATTAAATCGTGGAAGCTAGACCAATTGCGACGGGGAAATGGTGAACAGGTCAACTTGTCTAAAGGTGAATAAAACGTTGTCGAACAAAAATGATTCGAAATATAGACATTTTTTTTAAAAAAATGTGTTGGACCTATTACGGTACCCAAAGTAATAAGAACATCACAACATTAACTTTTTGCATATATCATTATAATATATTGCTATCGATATAGTTCAAATTTGACATATATTTATTTAAACTAGAACTATTCAAATCTCTCTATTTATTGCTATCGATGCTAGCTTGTTGTCGACTATACTAGAATTACGATTTAATGTGTTATCGTGATTTATAATAAGGCTAACAGCTTAATAATTTTCCAGAAAGTTGGTATCGATATTTCACGTATCGGTAATTTTGAGGTATCGTAACTTGGCTATCGGATCAGCTGAAAGTTAATCGTATCATGTACAAGATTTTAGTTGTCTTCGTCCAATATATATACCTGTATATGTATTATGTATATAGTAAATATATATATAGATAAGTAATAATATATATATATACTATATATTATATATATATATAATAATTATATTATCATACTATATATATTTACTATATATATATTAAAAAGGGGTTTTTTTTTTTTTCTTCTTCATAATAGTGTAAAGATTTATAGTCCGAAAGTCAAAGATCTTTTGACTAATTTATCTTTTGGAACAAATTGATGCAGCAGCGCGCTTTAGCAAATATTTTAATTGATATATATATATATATGTGATATAATATATAATTATATAATATATATATATATATATATATAATATATAAATATATATATATATAGTATATAATATAGCCCGCACGTGCTCGCGGAGCATTTTGCAGCATACATGCGAATTAAAAGGCAAACCCAATCTTATGACAAGTCAACATAAGATTAAATTAAAATTGTTCATATGTTAATGTAAAACTATACTTTGGTACGACCTTTTTGAAATGTGCATCAATTAAAACATACTTGTAATAAACGTGTCCAAAAAAATTCACTTATGATCTAGCTGCTATGTCCTTGCCATGCCTTCGCAAAGACACTTCTTACAATTATGGAGACTTGGAACACAATGTGAATGAGCTAAACCATTGACCTTCGTCTACTATCTAGAAACTATTTTACAACTTTGACAACAATTTTTACAAAACAAATAGATATGGATAATTTTTAAACTTACGTGTGCGATGTGTGTTTGTGTGTGGGGGTGTAGGTGTGGTGGTGTGTGAGTGTGTGTGTGTGGTGTGTGTGTGTGTGTTGTGTGTTGTTTTGTGTGTGTGTGTATATTATAATATTCTGTTAAAGAGTCTCCTTCTTACTTTTCTGACGTTGCACATCATTTAAATAAGGAACCGAGTTCTCGCTCATTTACATGCAATAGAAACAATTTAGTAACCTCTTTTGTGATCAGAAATAAGATTTATATCATCTAACCACCAAGTTTGCCACAACTAAATAATTTTGACAATACGGCAAACTATACTGATTTTTTAAGTAAAACGTACAGCCGATATATATATTATATATATATATATTATGTATAGTATATATATATATTATAGTAGATATATATATATTATATAATAATACTATATATATATATATAATAGTATACTATATTATATATATATATATATATATATATATATATATAATACATATCTATTATATATATATCTATAATTATATATATATACTATATATTAATAAATTTTAGCTTATTTACGCAATATCACATTTCGATGGCGCAAGGTGGTGTTGGTTGGTAATACATGTTTCAACTACAGACCTTAGAAGTCCCGCATAAGAGACTTGTAATAGGCACCTTTAAAACCAAAGGAAAGAAATTTTTGAAAAAAATTTTCATGACTCGACTGTACAGAGAACGCAGCTCACCTACTACAATTTTAAGTATTTTAAATTTCGTTTCTACAAAGATATAAGTTGAAATATGAAGCTCTGATCAGATTTCAAATAAATATTACTTTAAAATACAAAATTTTGGGTAATGTAATGCGTAATATAAAGCCGATTTTTTGTTTAAGAATAATCGATTTTTCGATAAACTACCTCATGCAACGTCAAATAAAAAAAAAAAAAAATTACGAAATTCAATATATTTTTAGGGTAAATCGTTTAGACCATGTAAATTTAGGTTGTTAAAAAGGTTGTGTTCAGTCATGACAAGTTAATTCTGTATCTAACTTACATTATCATAACTATTACTTACTTTTAAGGGCCTAAAACAAAGCATTTATATGGCTTACGATGGTTTAATGCCATCAAACATGGAGGAATATTTAAAAACGGCTCATGGGAAAAATGATATTCCGTTCACTTAGCTATCTTCAACAATTATCCAAATATTGTACTGTTAAAATCCCGAATCGCAAATTTTTTTTTTCCTTTAAGAGTTACATTTGAATAAAAATTATTTTCTTATATAGTCATATAATTAATGAAGTATTAGATATATTTAGTATATATATAGCTTAATATATTATTAGTATATACTATGACATATATATAATAATATTATAGTCTATAATATATATATATTAATATAGTACTATATATATATACTATATTATAAAGTATTAATATATATTATTTCTTATATATAGTTATATATAAATGATAATATATATATATGTATATATAATATTTCGTATATTAGATATGTATATATACTATATATAGCTACTTCATAAATATACGTAATATATATAGATATATATAGGTACCATATTTGAATATAATATAATATAGTATAGTTATATATATCGTATTATATATACTATTATATTATATATATATATATAATACAATATATATAATATAATATTACTGTATAAATATATATATAAAAAAAATATAGTATATATTACTATATATATATATATATAGTTATATATATTATATATATTATTATAAAGTAGTATATATATATAATACTAATTATAATAGTATAATATATATCTATAGATGTTAGTATGTAGATATAATTAATATTAATAATAAGATGGCTAATTTTAAAGAATTAGGCAAATGTTGGATTTAAAGCATATCCGTTAATTTGCTCTTAAATAATGATTGACGGCTTGTTGTCGACAATATCAGGCGTAATTGACGGTCAGTTAAATCAATGTGGCCATGCTAAGTGTCCGACAATTAAAATATAGTTGTTGTTTTTTTTTCATATTTTCAAATTAAGGAAAATCTGACACTATTTTTGACTTTTTTCTAATATTTTTTTTTCTTCTTGGTTTCATGAATACATAAAAAAAACGCAAATCATTTCTAAATCTGAATCAATTAATAAAAAACTTTCACTAGAAAAGAATGTATCAAGAGGTGGAATATAAATCGATTATTAATATGAACTAAACAATGAATTAAAATATCTTCAAATCATACGCTCAAAGTGCCTAGCAATAGAAAAAAAAGCAAAGAAAGAGCATCTAAGTAAATAGGTCATAATTATGAATTTGACACTATAGACGTTTTTTTCATGGGGGCTCATTTTTAGAAGAAAAAATAAATTTTTTTTTTTTCGATATTTAAATATCACTCAAATAATTTCTTAAGTTTCATGAAAACGGCTGTGGTCGGTCTTATTGATAAGTCGTCGACATACGAATTTGTGTTTGACAAATAATTCGGTAACTACCTTTTCACAACAACAATCAATATCTTATAGCACTAAAACGTAATAAAATATTACGTACATTCACACCTAGATTGCTTGTTATGAGTATTAATATACTATAAAATATATATAATAATATATAGATAATATATATATAGTCATAATTTTGAAAAGTCTCTGATATAAAATAAATATTTTATATATTTATAAGTATTATAGTAATTATTACTAGTATAAAAATATATATATTGAAAAAAGAATATTACAATAAAATTATATATTAATTATATAAATAATATAATATATATATATATATACTATATATATATATCATGTAGTTATTGATATAGTATATATATAATATATATATTATTAAATATATAAACTATATATATTATTAATATTATAATTAGTAATATTAGTGAATTGCACGGAGATCAGCTTTTTACAAAACTCTCCGGCCTTCGGCCGGAAGCCTCATTATGTCTCCAACTTCTCGGCCGGAGTTTGTGAGCCTTTAATTAATCATTATCACTCATCATAATCTAAGTCTAGTCCTCAATTGTGGTGAGGTGTGCGTAGCCATACACCGGAAAAGAGAAGGTAGTAGCAAGGAACATGACGCAATCGATAAAGAAAGTCCCCTTTACCGTCCACTTTATACTCTAGTGAGAACTCGTCTCAGTTAGAAAAATTCACCCTCGGGTTTCACAGAACGACGGACCCTCCACTGAGTAGTATTCCGCGTTCAATGTGGAGTATATCTGGGTCAAGACCAAACAAGTACCCCCTCAGAAAACCCGCACACTTTCTCTGTTATGCGCTTTCTTCTCGATCTGCAACACGATTCCCTCCTCGGACTTTATTTACGACTCATCCACTTTTTCCCTCGGTCTCCAGCCGGTCGATTCCCCAAACCACCAAGCATACATTCCGCATTAACCAACGACTATCAATCCAACTTCTCCATATAACAAACCATCTCAAGTACTCTTTTTATTTCTCTCCATTTCAGCCTTTCATCCACACACAACTCCTAATGCGTTCGTTCCTCATTTTATCAATGAAAGAAAAGAGATGTGGAGAAATGTTTTAATATGAATGTTCAATAAGTAAAGAGTGGAGAAATAATTTAATTTTCTCAATGACCATAAGTTGTAGTTAAACGTATGCGTCAGCCAAAAGTATTTGTTTCAACTAGTATAGTTTCATACAAAGAAGCACTTTGCTTAATTGATATTATTGTACAAGATGGCAACAGTGGCAAAGGTCAATGTCGTTGATGTTAAGGTCCGAAAACAGTTGTAGTATGGTTTAAACTCTTTCCGTGAGGCAT
The DNA here is from genome assembly GCA_015478945.1 of Trachelipus rathkii. Classification (NCBI taxonomy): domain Eukaryota; kingdom Metazoa; phylum Arthropoda; class Malacostraca; order Isopoda; family Trachelipodidae; genus Trachelipus; species Trachelipus rathkii. The sequence continues at coordinate 42,565 of JABUQX010058721.1, forward strand.
ATAGATGATATATAATATATTCGTATATAATTAAGCGTATATATGATATTATATATATATATATAGATATAAATATATAGTATATATAATTATATTATTATATATATATATATATTAAATGATTATATAATATATATAGTATTGATAGTATATATATATATAATATCTATTTAATTAGTGATGCAGGTATACATCGCATCCAACACCCACATATATAAAGATCCGCCATCGCATCCGCGCTTGCCCTGCGGATGTTGCGCGGTTTTATTATTTAGATTGAATAAAACAAAAAATTATAATAAATATATCTTCAAAGTTGAATCTGAAAATGAAAATGGTTTGAAAGCAATTCAAAACGGCTTGATTTCCATATCTATAATGTTTACAAAGACATGAAGGAATATACGTAAGTTGCGTGCTCGAGTGTCACCTCGATCTGTTTAAAGTACCTCTCTCATTGTACCCAGTTCGTATTCAATGTACCATTCTTTACTAAATGGGTAATAAGAAATCCATATACACTTGATTCAGCTAGTGAAACATTTATAAGAAACTTACCAAAAAATCAGCGCTCTTCAGTTCTGTCTCGATGAAATACATTAATCCACGCTAAGAAAAGCATTTTGAACCATCTTCAAATGAAAATGATGAATTTTAAAAAAAAAAATGAACATGTACACAATTACAGAGCTAGAAAAACGCTTTTGGTTCTGTGGAACATTAATAACCTTCTACATACCACTATACATAGATTCCCGTTTAGAGGCAAGTTTTTTTTTTCTCAATCACAGTATTTAAACTGTCCATATATTTGTTGCATTGAAAACTAAATCGAACAGTCTCTTAATTCGCCCCTCCATGTAAAAAGGAAAAAAAAATCGAATCGTGCAGAACAACAACTTTTTAGTGTAAAGTCACAATAACAAAATTCACTTCGAAAGATTCGATTCGGTCCAAGTAAACTGAGGGTAGAAGAAAAGCCAACCCACACATTACA
>JABUQX010058722.1:5000-7500 GCA_015478945.1 Trachelipus rathkii
TATATATACTATATAATATATATTTTATATATATAATATATAATATATATATATATATAATATATAATATATATATATATATATAATATATATAATATATATATATATATATTTTAATAAAAGAGAATAAAATAATGAGAACATTCTAATATATTTCAAAACAAAAACAAAAGATAATTTATTCAATAATAAAAAAATTCTTAAATTTGATCTCCTAACAACAAAATGATTGATAACTTCCATCGTTTATATTGTATGGTTATGACGAATATTCAGTAAGACCAGTTCTGCTAGGGTTTCTTCTCGTGTCAGAATTGAAAAAGTATGTTTTGAGCCTTTTCAGAGTAGTGAAATATTGTTTTGGATTTCACATTTTGAGTGAGGTAAATGCTAAAATCCTTAACAATCTAAATATGACTGCACATATCAAATTTATTTCCAAATTTAGCAAAATTTTGGATAGATGTCGATGGAATAAGTAACTTTATAAAGATTAGTAAGTATGGATCTTTGATTCGCGAAACTTGCTCTCTTACTGGTTTGAAAATCATCAAAGAATAAAAATTGTTAATTGCCCATATATCTTTTCATTTTAATTTAATTCTCACAAGAGGCATTATTATTTCTTCATTAACAGAAAGCAGAAGTTCTGTTGCAACTTCCAAAATGTTTGAAAATGTTTCGTTGATGTTTGCTTGAAAACCTTCTAAACAAACATCACATTTCCAATATGATTAAGAGCAGTTGCTGTCACTAATTATGAAGAATGCAATGTAATACATAATGAAAAAGTGTTTGAGAATAAAGTTAAAGACATAAATAAATAAACTTATAGCAAATTTGCTTTTGCTTAAAGACTTGAAAAGATCTTAGTTTTTATAAAAGGTTAATATCTTGATCCATTGAAGCTCCTCTTAAGCTTCAACAATGCTTTAAAAATTTCATTAGGTCGTAACAATCCATCGAAATTTTCCACCTACCTTGTGTCGCCCATTCGTGAGAGCTTTGTCCATTTTGTGTCTGGGAAAATCTTTTCTTTTTTTTCTTTTAAAATAGTAGTCGGCCTAAAATAGCATATAGTTGCATTCGATGTGCCATAAAGTTTTTAATGAGTTGTACTTCACATGAATGTGAACAGTGATGAACATCTAACGCCGCTGGATATTTTCGACAGCTTAAACACCTTTAAAACATTTCTTCATTGCTTTTACACCATCATATCGTTGTCCAATCAGAAAGTTAATATTATATCAAAGTTTGTAATATTACCTCAGATAGAGATAAGGAAACAAAGAACCAGTTAGAGGCAACATGGACCTATCGAGACTGTCCCAGTCAACTAAATATTTATCAAATACATGCCCATGCGACAAACACAACCTACACCACACCCTAAGGCCTGTCAATTTCCTAAACAAAGGTCAATATAATATCTACGCCAACTACTACCAAAAGTAAAATCTTTAGCTAAGGTTCATGCTAACCACAATACAAGCTTTAATAAGTTTTATTGTGATACTGGTAGCTACAACATGCGGTTTACTTTAATAACTAACTAAAAACCCGCCACTTTGGCTACGTCAGAATATACTATATGATGCCCAAACCATCCATATTCCTATCCAATCCTTTCTTTAATGTTGCAAGTGAGTCACACTCAACAAACTCCTGCGGGAAACCATTCAAAAAATTTTAAACACTATTACAGAATGAATCAAGGTTACACGTCTTCCTACATTTCTTATTGTGTCCCCTAGAAAAACTGTCCGTGGTAAATATTTTATAGACTTGTATCATGTTCCCAATGACTGGGAGAATTTGAAGGGGACATAATGGCATATGCGGACGATCTGGCATGTTGGAGCGAGAGAGAGGAGGCGATTCGAGAGGTGGTGGAGTTGTTTGCGGAGGAGTTGGAGGAAGCAGGGATGAAGATAAACAGTAGATATTACAGAAGACAGAGATATTAACAGTAACCGGAGAAAATGAGGAGGGGATGAGAATGATGGTGAGAGAGGAGGAGGTGAAGGCGGTAAATACCTGCAATTATCTCGGAGGGTGTTTTAACAGAAGGGGAGGAAGTGGAGAAGAGATTACGCGAAGAATGAAAAAGTATTGATTACTTATGAAAGCGGTATACCAGTGATGCAATACAAACATCATAATAGAGGTTAAAAAAAAGTGATTTTTAACAGCATACTGACTCCGACACTGTTGTACGGAGCGGAAACATGGACAAAAACGAGAAGAGAGGAGAGTAGAATACAAGCGGCGGAGATGAGGATATTAAGAACTATGATTGGAAAGAGTAAGAGAGACAGAATAAGAAATGAAGTTATTAGAGAAAATATAGGTGTGAAGAAGATGACACTGAAGATGGATGTGGGGAGATTGAGATGGTGGGGACATCTGGAGAGGATGGAGCAGGAGAAAATGCCGAAAAGAAGATGGGAATGGACACCAGAGGGCAGAAGACCAAGGGGAAGACCGAAGAAGAGAT
>JABUQX010058722.1:12500-24118 GCA_015478945.1 Trachelipus rathkii
TGAGATTATAATTAGAACGGTGAAGAATTTATTTTTATGTTATATCTGAGATAAATGCAATTATATTACCTTCACCTGTTTACAATTACAAATGCATAGGAAAATTGGGAGATCGATTATATTTTTTTTTATAGATGTAAAAAAGATCATTTTTTTCTCTTGATGTAAAGGAAAAATTAAATAAAACAATCGAACAGTGTGAACGAGATTCAAATTCGATAACTTCCGTTTGTGGGGAGAGCCATGGCTACTGTCCGAGGTCGATCCAATCTCTATTCGCACATTCATTGAGGGTAACTTAGTATCAAAAACCTATACCTTACCTTTTCCAGTTGGCACTCTAGTCCACAAATGAATATATAGTTGAAAGACTCCATAATAATTTCAAGATTATTTTTTTTATCAATGTGCTTACACTCCTTGTCGACCCCCTCCCATCTATTTTTAAATCATACAATTTGTAATTCCCTCCCAAGATTCCTTATCTATTTCGGCACAAATATAAAATGTTTTATGCAATCCTCTTCAGACTTAATTGCAAAATTATATAATACAGCAATACTTATTTAATTCTTTAGTATAATTTAGTTCATTTATATTTCATTTAATTGTGCAATTTTTTATGAATGTTTATGAAAGTATGTACGTTACGTAATATTTTTTTTTTATTATCAAGCTTTAATATTTATAAATAGGAAGTGCATATATTATTTTTAACCGATTTTTAACCTAATAGGTAACTGGTTTTTCTGTGTAGTTAAATTAGGTTAATAATTGGTTGATTATTTTTTTATATGAACAAAAAGTTAACCTTTTCATTTCTAATAAACTCTAAGTAATTTCATACCAACTTAATTCTTTTCCATAATTGACTTTACTGTTTTTCAGTTATGAATATTTGAGCATATAACCCACACATCAGAAATATCCAATATATATATATCACTTTTAAGGTTTTTGATGTATGGGATATACGACTAATATATTATATCGTTTATTTTAACATCACAATTAAGTATGAAAAGGTTAATCCATTCATGCAATTCAATAAATATTATCTAATATTTTCATTACTTTTCTATTCGAAGAATTGTCTAATCAATTTTCTTTTTTTTTTTTTTTTCACCCAAGTTTTGAATGTTTTTGTGAAATACAAAAAGGTTTAAGAAAATAACATTAAATTGTAGCGGTAATTTTTTTTTTTGGTTTTGGTTATGGATGCAAGTAACATATTTTCTATTCTATAATATATAGTATTATATATATATATTATATATAAAGCTGCATAATAATATAATTATTTATATATCTGAAACCTTTAAATATATAAATACATATGTAAATATACATATATAATATTATATAATATATTAACTAAAATTTAGATTTTTTTATATCCTATTTGCTATTAAATAATAATTAATTACCTATCATAAATCATATTAAATATAAGCCATGAATGTTAATTTTATAACTATATTATATATATTATCAAAGTATCATTATTTATTCTTTAAGGAAACCGCGGACTAGAAAATATTTCAATAAAGATCAATAAATTGAATAAATTCAAATAACTGCGTGCCAAAAAAAAATGATAATAATTAATTTACAAAAGTTAATCAATATCTAAACAATTTACGAAAAGATAATCAGTTAACTAACAATATACATCATTTTAATTACAATCTGATTGAGCTCTAGTACAAATAAAAATATGTATTTCAAAACCTTTGGAAAAACTTTGAAGAGTATTAAATATAAATTTTTCGAATATTTTGATATTTAAAGGAGTGTGATTATTGTTTAGGCCCATTGTATACAAGTATTTAAAACGCGCGCATTAGTATTTAATTCTCTCATTTAACTAAGCTGACCCTCAGATAGAAATTATCTTATTATACTGATGATGATGATGATGATGATGATGATGATGATGATGATCGTTTAGATGGAACAATATATTACTCAATGATCCATTTAACAATTGGTATTAAAGGCGCTTCTACTTCTTCAAATGGGGTATTGGTAAAAAAATGATGAATGGAATTCTCCATCACACAAACTGCTATTACATACAAGAAGAAAAAAAAATATATATTTTTTTTAACTTTGGGTACATCTTTTAATGACAGTAGTGGTAGTAGCAGTAAATTCTTTGGTCATTGAAGAAATAAACTAATATATTTAATTGTAAAGCCTACTAAACAAGACTGGATGAAAACTGAAAAAAAGCGATGATAAACAGGATTAATTACATAAACAAAATAATAAAAAAAAAAGGAAAAGGAACATTCTGTTGTAGCTGATAACTTAATCAGCAGGTCCAATCTAGTCATTTCTAACACTTGCACTTTTAATATCTGAATTCATTTAGTACTTATTTCTTTCACAGTTTTCGTTAATAAAATAATATCATGTAGTTTATTAAGAATAAAATATATTTTCACATACATTTAATGAGCATGAAAAAATAGCACATTCATTAATGAACTAAATTAATTGCATTCTTTTATTTCTAATTTAAAAGGAGAGTTGGAAATTAGTCTTTATTTTCACGTTTTTACTTTCTCTCTACCTTCCTTTACTACTAATCCTTGAAAACCATGTGACGAAAGCTGGACTTGGTGCAAAGCCTCTTGTCCCTGAGAACCAAGATTCAACAGTGACAGACGGGCGCTATTCCGCACTTCCTGAGAAGGATCATTTTGTTGAAGAAAAGATAATGAAATAGTGAGCAATACAAGAGTGATAAAAGTGGCAGTAGTCAGCTTCTTTTAGATATTTTATGTATTGGATTTGGAATTGATTTTGGTATACTAATATCAAATTCGTAATTTCTCTATTTACATTCAATTGGTTTGTGTTCTAAAATAAGTAACGTTACCATTACTACACTTCCCTTCTTTTATAATTTCATTTTTGTTATCCTTATTGTTCTTCTCTTCCTTCTTGGAAGGGAGTAGAGGATATATGTGACCTAACAATGTTGAGGCAGCAGATCTTTCTGAAGGATTCGTCGATTCCAGTAATAGTAAACAATTTTCGAAGAGCTAAAATAAATTAAAAAAAATAATTTTAGCTGAATCCTTAAGAATTATTTATAAGGGTAAAGAAAAGAATTTACACATTAAGATTATAATATTAATACTTCAAAACTAATAAAAGATTTGTCTACCATTATGCCTATTTTTATTAAAAAAAAGGGACTCGAAATATGTGGTGTCTCTCACGGTAACGTTTCTGTAAAGATTTTGAACATTTCTTCAAGCAAAGTGTCCACAAAAATTCTTTAAATCCGTATTTATCAATCTTTAACTTAGGTGCTGCGAGATTTTTATCCTAAAATTTTGAGGTGCGTTCCAAGAAAAACAAGATTTACATGCACTGCAGCAAGACTTTCAGAAAATCTAGCGAATTTCTTCAAACTTCTAAAGTAAAGTAAATATATTGTTATTTAATTTAATGAACCAATGTAATTTATTGAAGGTCTTGATATTTGTATACATCACGTGATCATTACAGATTCGCCATAGCGAAATTTGAAAAAAGGTCACGTGATGCAAACAAACTTAGGAGATTTAGTTGGTCAAAAACTTCTCTTTGAATGTATTGGTTAGGCATTAATACCATATTAATTGATATATTTGTACAGATATACATTAGGAATAGATGAATCACATAGAATTCGAAAGGCTCCAATTTTAACATTGAATTTGAAGTTGCAAGATTCGCAAGATCGTCCGATGCGTAAAAAGTTGTTGAAATTAGTAGAAATGAATTTTAGGATTCGATCAGATTGATACATTCCCTGGATCAGGTCCACAACCATGTCATCATTCATCATTTCTCTATCTTGAATCAAATTTACATTAAATTAGGTAACATCTGTTTATATCAGAGGATTCCTCCATAATATATAAGAAACAAAGAAATTTTCTGATAATCTCGCACTGCAGTCGGATGTAAATCCAGTTGTCGTGGAACACCTTCATAAAATAAGCTTTCTCGTTTTTTTTCTTAAATTTTTAAAAAATTATTTTATTTTTTTTTAGGTGGAGGGAGGAGGGCGATTATTATTATTGTTGTCGTGTGTTTGGCACTTGTACATAATGTGTAAAGGTTTGCGATTTTCATTTAACAATCTGAAGCGTTTTACCGAAAGAAATAATAAACAAGAACTGAAAATCGAATTAGATTAATATGGTAAGTTATTAAGTAGTTTAATTCTTGTATGCTTTTATTCACATTTTTCTACAAGATTATTACGATTTTTCAAAATTTAGCATTTTCTCAAATTTGAATTTTTTTTAATCAATTTCGACTTTTTCCATTAAGAAATTCAAGGTAAATTACAAAACATTATTCATGTTTAACATTTATTTGCATCTAAATGCAAATGTTGTGACTTTCATCTTATATTTATCTAGTCTTTGCAACAAACTGAAAACTTACCGCAGATAATGCTTCTTCAATGTTCTTGATTTTGTTTAAGTAAGAAGATATAAGAGAGGAGTATTCCACAGGTCCTAAGAAGTGTTGAGAAATCAACTTTGTATGCAAAACATTTGGAACCTTCAGCAAAGATAGTCCTTTTTCAATGCTAACAATAATGATAATAATAGAAAATAATAAAAATAGAGAAATAATTTATCTGGGGGGAGGGGGGAAGAATTTCCTCACTATGTCCTGCGTGTCGTAGGAGGTGACTAAAAGGGCCATGATAGCTCATGCATGCCTCGTCGTAAGCAACCTTGTATCTATCGACTAAACTGTTTGAAATGTTAGAGGAATAAATGGTGAGGAGAAAGGGGGGGGGGGACGTAATTGACGTATTAAGAAACTGTGAATTTGATGTGACTTAAAAGGGGTGGGGTGGTGTGTATGCCAGAGTGGAAAGGAATGAAGGTGGTAGAGAAGAAGTTGTGATTCTGCTGAGTAATATGTGGTGGATTTTGATTGTGCGAGCGCTAGAATATTAATGATTAAATTTAAGTTTGTGAAGGTGTGTGGTGCATCTGAGGGGGATATTGAAGAGGGTGAGATTTTCTAGTTATTTGAATGTTGTTTTGGACGGAGTGAGTGGGTGGATATAAGTGATCGTAAGAGGAATGGGATAACGGGTGCCTTTGTGTAGAAGGAGAGAATGAAAATGGTAGAGGTGATTGCTTTGTGAGAGAAATGTGTACTTTTCTAACACAAGATTATCTATAAGTATACAAGAGTGGGAAATGGGAGAGATTGTGTTGAATGGAAAAGCATAATTGATTTTATGTTGGTGGAGGAAGAAATTTTGAAGTATGTGGTGGATGTTAAATCAGTGAGAGGGTTGGGGATGGGAATATCAGATCATTATATTGTTTCATGTAAGGTTAAATTAGTGGGGTGTGGGCTAGGAAGGAAGTGGGGAGAATTAGGTTATAAGGGAAAGTATGGGAGCAGACTTTTACAGCTGAATCGGAATATGATGATACTGAGCAAATCAAAGTAAATTAAGGTAAGTTTATCCTCAATGCAAGAGAAGTATGTGGATGTGCTAAGATAGGAAGTAGGAATGTGAATAGCTGAATGACGAGGTGATGCAAGTGGTGGAAAGTAAAAGAGATACGTGGTTGAAAGTACTTAAACCAATGATATAGGAGAGACTAAATGTTGCATACAGGAGCAAAATGGAGTTTGCTAGGAGGATGAATGGAGATCTACAAAGGAATAAGTTGTTCTGGAAGGGAGTACGAAAGGTTAAGAGAGTAAGGGAAATTTTATAGAATAATGAATAGGGATGATGCTTTTGTGACTGATGAGATAGATGTATGGAGTGTGTGGAGAAAGAATTTCATTCCGAGTAATGATGTGAATGTATGTAGGTTTGTCGGTGTAAGAAGAATAAGGTATTTTGTGGAAGAGCTAGTAAGGAGAGTGAAAGTTGAAGAAAGATAAATCAGCAGATATGGATGGAGTTACTGGTAAAATTATTAGGAATAGAGGTGAGATTTGTGATTGACTGTATATGGAAATTATGTAACAAAGCATTTGTCGAGGGTGTAGTTACGGAGGATTGGATGATAGTAGTGCAAGTAGCCTTGTATAAAGGTAAGAGAGATAAGGGGAACTGTAGAAACTATAGGGAAATTAGTTTTTTGAGTGTTGAAGTAACGATATATGCTGGTATTTTGGTTGAAAGAATGCGCCGAGTGAGTGTTAGGTGAGTGATTAAGAACAAAGTACATTTAATAGCAGTACAGAGAATGTGAAAATCAAATTTTTACATTGAAGAAAATGAGAAAAAATTGTATTTAGATTTCATGGAGTTGCAACAGGTGTAAAACTGGATTATTAGGGAAGCTCTGTGGCAGGTGTTAACGATATATAGTGTTGGTGTAGGTATCAAAAGTATGTATGATAGTGAAGCGCGTGCAAGAATAAAATGGTTTGAGGTGGATTGGTTTAATAATAACAGTGAGGCAGGGATGTGTTATGTCTCCATGGCAATTTAATGTGTATATGGATGGGGTGATGAAAGAATTAAAGGTAGGGGTAGCAGGGAGGATGGAGATTGTAAGGAACTTACTGTACACAGACGATTTGGTTTTGTGTGGTGAATCTGAACAAAATTTGAGAGGATTGGTAGAGGGGTTTGAAAGTAAATGTAGATAAGAGTAAGATGTGGTTGTAGTGGGTGAGGAGAATCTGCGTTGTGAAATCATGTTAGATGGTGAGCGGTTGGAACAAATATCCGAGTTTAAATATTTAGGTTATGTGTTGGATGAAAAGGGAACGAATAATGCAGATTGTAGTAGTAGTAAAGTTGAGAAAAGTAGTTGGTGCTAATTAATGAAATCCTTACCGATGTATAGGAACTAAGTCTGGAGTGCTCTAGGGTTCTGCATGAGGGTGTGCTGTTACCGGTGTTGATGTATAGTAATGAAACTATGGTGTGGAATAAGAGATATAGATCTTAAGGCACAATCTGTAATTCCATAATGTACTTTCTGCGTGTCGTAAGAGGCGACTAAAAGGATAGTGGGGCCCCCACTACCCCTTATTTATGCCCTAGAAATGCTCATGCATGCCTCGGATTTCCGGTGCATGTGTGGCAGCTCTACCCCCAGTTCTGGGGAAACAAGGGCCATCTTTAAAATATATATTAATTATTATCATCCTCTTCCTCCTATCACCAGATTGGGGGTGGGGTACGTTGCATACACCGGAACAGAAAAGTAGTAGAAAAACATGACGCAAGTTGTATCTCGTCAATGTGGGGTTCATCCAGTGAGCAAAGCCCATAATCATACCCCCCTCACAAAACCCCGAAATTCACTCCTGTTATGCACCTTTCCTTCAGGCATTCCTTTACTGACTCGATCCACTTTTTCTTCGGTCTCCCAGCCGGTCGATTCTCAGCACACTCACAACTATACATCTGCTTAACTAACCGACTATCATCTATCCTTTCCATATGACCAAACCATCTCTATGTACTCTCGTTTATTCTCTCATTTATGCCTTTCTTCACACCACACAACACCCTAATGCGTTCATTCCTCATTTTATCATTCCTTCTCGCACCTAACTCGCCCCTAAGATTGTCCATCTGAACGCTTTGTACCTTAGATTTATACCTCTTATTCCAGAGCATAGCACTAACACCTGACACAGACCTTCCCTATTAATCCTGTCATACGCCTTTTGCAAATCCATAAAATCTAAATACAATTTATTCTTCTTACATTTTCTCAATCGTTTGTTTCAATGTAAAAATTTGATCCACACATCCTCTACCACTTTTAAATGCACCCTGTTCTTAACCAATTAGTCCCTCGGTTACGCTTTCAACCAAAATGCCAGCATATATCTTCCCTACAACACTCAATAAACTAATACCCTTATAGTCCCCCTTACCCTTATATAAAGGTAGTAATACTGCTCTTCTCCAATCTCTCGGAACTATACCCTCCATAAAATATCATCATCACCCACCTTCTTTCCCCAAGACGAGGTAAGGTTCGTAACAGGCACCGGAAACAGAAAAATAGCAGAAGAATATGACGCAAGTCGAAAAGGCCTCTATAACTTTTAGTGAGTACTCATCGCAGTCAGAAACCCTTAAGCAAAACCCTAGCGCACTCAAAGATTTAGTCCCTTCACATCCAACAAGGATTTAATTGCACCAGCCACCTTCCTACCATTCACAACTTTCCTTCTACATTCTGCATCATCCGTTCTCTTTTCATCCAACATATATCCTAAGTATTTAACCCAGATACTTGTTCCAGTTGCTCAACATCTAACATAACGACACATCGCGGACTCTCCTCACTCACTACCATAACCTTACTCTTATCTACATTTACTTTCAAAAACCTCCTTTTACACACCCTGCAAACCTCTATACAATCCTCTCAAACTCTCTTCAGATTCACCACAAAACCAAATCATTCGCAGGGCACCCTAGGCTCTCTTCCATTCTCCATCATCATAACACCTTCTCCTGCCATCACCACCTCTTATTCTTTCATAGCCCCTGTCCATATACAAATTAAATAACCACGGAGACATAACACATTCCTGCCTCACTCTGCTGTTAATATTAACAACCACTTTCGACTCCCATTTATCTTACACACGCGTGGCTATGGTCATACATAGTTTTGATTCCGTTTAGAAGCCTACCACCAAACCATATATCACTAACACCTGCCACAGGCTTCCCTATTAATCCTGTCATACGCCTTTTGCAAATCCATAAAATCTAAATACAATTTATTCTTCTCTCACATTTTCTCAATCGTTTGTTTCAATGTAAAAATTTGATCCACACATCCTCTACCACTTTTAAATGCAATCTGTTCTTAACCAATCAGTCCCTCAACCAAAATACCAGCATATATCTTCCCTACAACACTCAATAAACTAATTCCTTATAGTTCAGCTTATCTCCCCTTACCCTTATATAAGGGTACTAATACTGCTCTTCTCCAATCTCTCGGAACTATACCCTCTATAAAATATAATCATCACCCACCTTCTTTCCCCTACAGACAGAGGTTGTGCGTAAGCATGCATCGAAACAGAAAAGTAGTCAGAAGAAAATGACGAAAGCGAAAAAGCAAGCTCCAGCCTTACCGCCCGCCCCCTTTATAATCCTTTTAGTGAGAAAGCTCGTCGACCGTCAGAGAATTCCACCCTGAGAGCTTCACGGACCGAGACGAACCCTCACCTATGGCATCTCGTCAATGTGGGGTTCGTTTTCTTGGCAAGCCATACACCCCTCACAAAAACCCGCCATTTCACTCATATTATGCACGTTTCTTCTCTCCCTCTGACAAGACTCCACATTTTTCTCCTCCGGGCATCCTTTACTGGCTCAATCCACTTTTTCTTCTTCAGGTATCCCAGCCGGTCGATTCCAAGCACACACACCACTATACATCCGTTAAGCCAACCGAACTATCATCCATCTTTCCACCTGACCAAACCATCTCAACGGTACTTTCATGTTTATTCTTTCATTTACGCCTTCACACCACACACAACTCTAATACGTTCATTCCCTCATTTTATCAATTCTTCTCACACCTAAATATGGTCCCCAAGATTGTCCATCTGAACATCTTGTGCATCTTAGTCTATACCTCTTATCAGACCATTAGTTTTCACTACTATACATTAACACAGGTAACAACATACCATCATTGCAAAAACCCTATACGCATTCAACTTAAGTCCTTCACACCCCACCAAGGACTATAATGCGCCAGCCACATTCCCTACCATTCACAACTTTCCTACTAATTCTGTATCATTCGTTCCATTTTCATCCTATACTCTATGCCTAAATATTTAAACTGATACTTGTTCCAGTTGCTCACCATCTACCAATGACTTCACAACCCGCGGAACTCTCCTCACTCACGCTATCATGACCTTACTCTTATCTAAACATTTACTTTCAAACCCCAGCTTTTACATTATTTCACACTCTCCAACTTCTTACATTGCTTCATCATTCTAACACCTTCCCCTGTCCATCCGAACACATTCTTTCATAACCCGCCCCCCCCATCAATATACAAATTAAATAATATATTATATATATATATATAATATATATATATTATATATATTATAATATATATATAGTATATTATTAATATTATATATATATATATAATATATAATATTATTGATATTTTTAATTAATTAATAATTATTTTCAGCCTGTGAGGATCTCTCTGAGCGAGCAACGATGAGCAATTTAAACTGGCAGAAATATGTGGCACTGTTTCTTGTAAAGGTTTGACTAAGTGAGCCAAAAAATGTCCTGCAGTTACTGTCAAGCAATCTGAATATATCTCGCTGTCTGTCATTTGACGAACTAGCTCTTCCAACACTAAATAATAATAATAATAATAATAATAATAATAATAATAATAATAATAATAATAATAGCTGACGCTGTGCAGTTAGTACGTAGCCATAGACTTTAAAGTTTGTAAATAAGATATCGACGTTAGACAGGATTTTAAGAAACTAAACTATTTAAAACTCAAATATAGAGGTAAAAAAAACTGCAAAAAGAACTGAAAATATTCAAATGAAACTTAAACATTAACATGCCAATTAATATTATCTCTTCGGACAAACTAATTTTGATGGAATAGCTCGTAACCAAGAAAATAGAACAACGGTTTTTAAACTCTGGTAGCGATGGATTCCAAGGAAGTTCGCGAAAGCTTCAAAAAAAAATGTTAACTTTTGCAGTTAATTTTTTTTTTTTTTTTTTTGGGGGGGGGGGGGTATCAAAAAGTCTAATTTTTGTTTTTTTTAAATTATACTAATATAATTCGTTCTCTTCTCTCCAAATATTAAAAAACCATTCGTTTATAAGAAACTTTTAATAAATATTTGATACATTTTAGAGTTTTAAATCTTCAATTAAATCTTGGTGAGTCTGCTGAAAAAAAAAAAATCTAAGGGTGGTTCGCATTTGAAAATTTTTTTTTTTTTAAAAAGGTTCCTCGGAAGCAAAAGAAGAAAAAAAAAGAGTTAATAGGAATCAGTGGTAAAGCAAGAGTTAAAAACAGTTGGAATAGAATGAAGTGAAAAAAATATTAAAAAATTTGAAATTTGGATTAACAGGAGCAATGAAAGTAATGATCCCTTTGATTACAGACTGTAACCGATTTCAGAGGAAACTTTAAAGAAAATTCAAAATTGAGATCCAAAGTCAAGAGTGAGAATTCATTTATTTATTTATTTAATAATAATAATAATAATAATATATATAATAGAAAAAATAATAATAAAATAATAATAATAATAATAATAATAATATAATAATAATATAATAATAATAATAAAAGGAGTAATAATAACTAATAATTTTTTCAATGTACATACATGGGCGATGATGGGTTGGGGTTTAATAAGGGGAGGGTCCAATTTTTGCTTCGGGCTGAGCCCAAATTTCACCCCCCCATAAAAATGGACATAAAATTCGAACTTTTCAACCGATTTTGACCATATAAACATCAAACTTCGTAGCTTTTTTATAACCTCTAAAACTTGTCGTATTCCAGTGTTTTTTGGGGTCTGTAGTCATGTTTTGGTATTTTTCA
>JABUQX010058723.1:0-2500 GCA_015478945.1 Trachelipus rathkii
CTTAGTAGAACTTGCAACCACCCTAGAAAAGTTACAAGTTTCTCAACAGACATAAAGCAAATCATCCTGCTGGAAACTTCTGCCTGAATATTGGAAGTGTTCTTTGTTACTTGTGCCTTTCTTGACTCATTTCATCCTCTTTTAGAGATCTTTGATTCTTAAGAAACAATCCGTACCAGCATTTATATTTTCGCTTTCCATCCAGTTTCTTATGTTAGGCGCTCCCGTAGGCAGTTGCGTGAGAAAGTAAAATGTTTTCCAGAGTGTTTTATGATCTTGATGTCAAAAAAATTCATACCGAAACTGACATTATGGTATACCTTGTGGCTGAATAAAAAATGGATAAGCAAAAGTTGAAAGACTTGGAACTTACTGAAGTTATTAAAGAAGCCGACCCCTTTTTTCCTCAAATCAAAAACCTGTCTATTAATTGCAATGGTGCTACCGTGTTCAATCAGTACCATTGAAAGGTCTTTCAGCACTCTGCGAAGAGTAAAGACTTGGCTAAGGAAAACGATGAACAAAAACAGGCTTAATAAACTATGTACGATGAGTATTCATAAAATTTAATGTGAAAAAGTGAAAAAATGAACGAATTGGAAACAAATGTAATTGCGAAATTCTGGAAATCCAAGGCGTCTAATGCTAGTTTAGATTTAATATTAGTTACCACTCAGGACTCAGTTCTAGCCAACCACCATAAATATTACTTTACGTTTCTCAAATAGGTATCTTTATTTTTACTCACCTTATGACACAAAATTTTTTAATTACAACTGTTGTAGACCTGTTATTTTATTTATTTTATACCGAAGTAACGTTTTTTAATCTTGCGATAAGCACACCACACACCACACACCACACACCACACACCACACACCACACACACACACACTTATATATATATATTATATATATATATATATATATATATACCTATACTTATAATATATATATATATATAATATATATATATATATATATATAATATTAATATATTTATATATATATATATATATACTATAAATAATATATATATATATACTACTATTTATAATATATATATCACTCAACCTTTTCCACCCCCTAAATAAAATCCTGCCTACGCCCATGTAAATAATATATATTATATAATATATAATATATATATTATATTATATTAATATATATATATATATATATAATATATATATATATATATATTATATATATATATATATTAGTATATAGTATATTATTATATTTATATATGAAACTAGCAAGATGGCATGTTTAATAAATAAACTATGCTAAATAATATTAGTTTTTAGTTTGAAGGTATCGTCTTTATGTGAACATGTCTATAAAAGTGCGTGTATAAATGACTAATAATATCAATTTTGTCTATAAATAAATAATAAATAGGTGACGAAAGTACTTTATTGGCCTTTCTACAATATAACAAGTTAATCGTAGAAACAAAAACATGTATACACTGTGATATTCGATGTGAATTAACTAAACAAGGACAGAAATATAACTTTTATTGTAAAGGATGCAAATCGGCTATTTAGCAAAATTTCAATTTCTCAAAAAGTATATACAAGAGATCAAACATTTTGAAGTTTGTTTTGAAAGCCGTACACAAAATTTCAAGACTTGCTTGAGGGTAATATTTAAACATTATATACTAATATATATGATTATATATATATAATATATAGTATATATATATATATATATATATATATATATATATATATATATATATAATAATATAATATATATAATATATTATATATATATATGGGGTGTATATATATGGAGTATTTACCCTTTTTAGGGTTCTCGAGCGATTGGGCGCGAGGGGGACGTTTCAAACCCCTGGAGGGATGGTAGAGAAACCCCGCGGATCCCAAAGAACCCAAAAGGCGGGGGTTCCGGAGACCATTCCCCGGAGGGGGGAATTAGTCCCCCCCGTCGTCCACCTAGAGGCCGAAAGACCCGACTCCGGACATCGGGCGGACTACCGTGGGTATTCGTTAGTGACTTATTACCCCAAAAACCAATTAAATCCCCAAATGAGTACTTTTGGGAATTTATTCGCAATCAATCTATTCGTTACTCTATAAATCTCAAAAACATTTGGGACATTTGATTTACATATAGTATATATTATAATTATATATATATTATATGTATATTATATATATATATAATAATATATATTATATAATATATATATATAGATAATATATATATATACGCTATAGTAATAATATATGACGACAAGCGTAAAGTACGCAACTTCTGACGTCACAGTCAAACGTGACCCATGAAGAGTCTGACGTTGGACTATGACGTCACGCGCTTCAGTATATCTACAACGACGAAGCTTCCGTTTGAAGAAATCTTCCCATATATATATTAGTATATATATATATATATATACTATATATAATAATATATTATATACTATATATTATTATATATATATATATATTATAATATATATATATAT
>JABUQX010058723.1:17500-20000 GCA_015478945.1 Trachelipus rathkii
TATATATAGTATATATATATATATATATATATTAATAAATATATATATATATATATATATATATATTATATATATTATATATATATATATACTATATATATATATATATATATATATTATATATATATAATAATATATATATTTATATATATATTATAAATATATATATAATATATATATATATAAATCATATAATATATTTATTAATATATATAAATATATTATTATATATATATATATAATATTATATATATAATATTATAGTATTATATATATAATATATATATAGTATATATATATATATTATATATATATATATGCTCGAAAACCTCTACAACATAGCCAAACTCCACATCCCCTGATATCCCCTTTTCACCCGTACAATTCAAGTTAACAGAACATGGCAAACATTTTATTCTCTCTTCTCAGATCACATCCCATTTACGATAGCAATTCAACATAAACACCCTATTCACACATTTTACATAAAAAAAACGTATCAAATGCAAGAAAACAATTTTTTAAACATTCACTGGGAGCACAGAACTGGATGTAGAGTCTTTCCAAATAACTGACTTTTCCTTTCTCAGTATGATTTGGTGCTTATGTGTATTGCTGCCAGTTCTCTTTCTTATTTAAGTTTTTTTAAGGTACTTATTCTATTTTAGAGTTCAGTGATTTGGTTTAAATGGCCTGGATTTGGTTGCCTATTTTGCCTAAGGGCGTTTCTTTGTTTTATTAGGCTTACTACTTCAGGTGAGAAGTTGAGGCCAAATTGTTTGCAATAGCCATGTGGGGTGTATTTTTTTGGATGCTTTTAGAATTATTTTATTAAATTGTTTGAGCTAAATAATATAACAATTTAATAAAATTATTCCAAAAGCATCTAAAAAAAATACGCCGCACATGGCTATTGCAAACAATTTGGCCTCAACTACTCACCTGAAGTAGTAAGCCTAATAAAACAAAGAAACGCCCTTAGGCAAAATAGGCAACCAAATCCAGGCCATGTAAACCAAATCACTGAGCTCATCAATAGAATAAGTACCTTAAAAAAAAACTTAATTAAGAGAAATAACTGGCAACAATACACCTAATCACCAAATCATACTTGACCAACAACACAAAAATGTTTTTCATAATATAAGAAATTCATACATTACACATTTAATCCACCCCCACACCAACCCACAAAGCTATATGTAAGCTAAGTAATAAAATCTCCAGCCCCAAAACCTTATGTAATATTATTATGTCACACTATTGAAAAATCAGCTATGAAAACTCAATTCCCACCAAAAGACAAACAATCAAACTATTTCAAAGATTAAAAACCAACCAAAAAGACCACCATTCATTCACCTAGATGTGTACTAAATGCTAACAAAAACTTGAAAAACTCACAAGCTGTTAAACCGGACTAAATTTCCAATATTCATCTCAAAGATCAAAGACTTGGGTAATAAAGCAATCTCAGCCCAAGCTCAAGTATTTAACGTTGTTTGTCAAACCAACATCCTCCCACCACTTTTACACGCGTTCAATTTAATTACCATACTAAAGTCAAACAGACCATTTAGCAACCCTGCTTTGTATAGGCCTATTTCATTACTATCTACAATATTCAATGCATTAAGAAAACTGATCCTGAATAGATCATTTCCCTGCATTCTTTTATCAAACTCACAACATGGGTTTAGACAAAAAAAAAATTCACTATCACTCTCCTAACCGATTAAACACAACTCATATTTACTGGTTTTAGAAAACTTCTCCCCTCTTCTCGCACCCTCCTGACAGCACTAGACATTAACAAGGTATTCGACACAGACCCCCAACACATTTTAATATACAAAGTACTAAATACAAATATGACCGCCAAAGACAAGATAGGATAGGATTGCTCCTTGGGTTACTCCTTGTTTGATGCTTATTGTACGTGATTTATGGTTTTTGATCTGTACATGTACTGTTCTTGATAGAAAGTTTGATACCCATTTCTTTAAGTTAGTGGGGATATTTGAGTTTATTTTTTTTTGTGGAATTAGATTGTGTTGGGAACTGTGTCAAAAGCTTTGCTTATGTCGATTGCTACAGTAAGTTTTGCGTGTGAGCCTGGGATTTATGCCACTTACTATTGGTTGTACTGTATAATGCTTGTGAGAGCTGCTGTGGTTGAGTGGTTTTGTTGGAAGCAATGTTGAAACTTTTCTTTTGGAATGTGTGGTTTTATTTTATTTAATATGAGCTTTTGAGTGAGATTGGGCGGTAGTAAGAGGGATTTGAGGAGTCTTTTCCAGGTTTTAGCTTTGGGATGATAATTGCTCTTTTTCCAGATGAAGGGAATAAAATTAAATTTAATGGAACTGTTGCATATGGTGCTAAATAGGTCAGTGCAGTGTTTCCCAAGTGTTTGAGATGTATGCTTGAGATGTTGTCAGATCCGGTTGCTGGTGTAAGTTGGTGTCATTTATATTGATTGGTCGTGGTTACTTTTTAT
>JABUQX010058723.1:25000-27500 GCA_015478945.1 Trachelipus rathkii
GTTCAAAGAGATCCTTATCTATGTTACCAACCGAATCCGTTTTCATGTAACTTATAAGAAATATTTAAAATGAAATGTAAAGAATAAAAAACGTCAAAAGAACTCGATAAATGAACCAGAAAAATGTTATGACGTTTTCCAACTTGATTTTAATAACAGGTCAAATTAAATATTACTGACAGATACTTCATTTTTTATTTTATTTTTTTATAGACTTTTGATTTTGAGGAAATTTTTTCTTGTTTCTTCATCAATGAAGGGGGACAGGGATAAGGAACGGATTCCTTTGTTGATAAATGTTTGTGTGCCATGCATTTGCTCTTTTTCCCGAGCATTTCTTATTTATAGTTTTCATTCTGTAAAGCTAAAATCAAACCTTCCAAAGAAATTTCACGAAATTCTGCTAAATTTTTTGGGGGGGGGGGGGGCCAGATTCGCCTTTATTAATATGATTCAGTGATAACTATATATATATTATATATAATTATATTATATATAAATACTATATATATAATATATATATATATATATATATTATATATATATATATATCTATATATATATTTATAATGAATATATCTATGTATTTATATTATATCATATATATATATATATACTATATATATATATATATATATATATATAAACATAAAATTATTATATTTTAATATATAATATATATTATATATAATATAATATATATATATATAATATTATATATATAATATAATTCTATTTTATATATATTATATATATATATATATATATATATATATATATATATATATATATATATATATATTTAAATTTTGGAGTGTTAAATTAAACTTTGGCAAAGGTTAAAATCAATGTAGAGCTTAATTGAAGGATAAATAATAAGTGAAAGAAAAACAAAATAAGAAGCGACATTTTTGGTAAATTTCAAGAATGAGTCGGAAAAAGTCATCATCGTATTTCTGACACATAAAGGAGATATTTTGTCCTTAGGAAAAATGATTTTACCTGATTGAGAAATGAAATAAAGGTATCATGAGTTTCCGGACCTTAGGACAACTGAACAACAAAACTGAACAATCCAATTGTTTCAAGATTTGATAGTTAGTTGATAGAAAAAAAAGGGAAATAATTTTTTAATGCCTGAAAGAATTTTCATGATTATTCAATCTGTTCAGTCCCTTGTTAATATAACGAAAAAGGACAATTACAACCGCAATCAGACTGACGAACCAAACTATAAGCCTTGATGAGATACAGAAAAATATGTAGAAATGAAAAGATATTGTCAACACCAAAGAAAGAATAATTTAATAATTCAAGATAAATAGTTGGAAGTGAAGAAATTTATTTGAATGTTGAATGCACTATTCGAGGAGATCATTTATACAGATAGGAAGCCGCATAGGAGCTATCGTTTGTAAATTGGAATGGCTAATTCATCAGCTATTGTTCAGAACTATAGAAAGATTTGTGACAGCTCTACTAGTTGAAAGAAATTTAAACAGCAAAGATGATTTTATCTTTGATTGACAGACCCCAAGTCCATAGGGAAGAAAATTTGGCAAATTCCGTATCGGAAACACGAGTTCAGAAAACTTGGTTTTCCACATTCTCACAATTTATACTTTTGTTTGAAACTGAGGAGTGGAAAACAATGAGAGTATGTTTTATGTCGCTGAACACTTACACCCCGTTTCTTCTGTAAAGATCAAAATACAAGTATAATGTCTTGAGGATGAAAAGTATTACTCAATTGACAAAGAGAAAATTAGTGAAGGCCAAAAATGTTCCAGTAATTAATTAGTAAAAGTAAAAAGATATTTACAGTTACCAGAACGGTTAACTCAAAGGAAAGACTGGATGAGAAATGGATGCGAGTCATTATTTGCGTTCTCCTCCTCCAGGATCATGTAAAGCTTTATGATTGCTCGTCGATTTCAACATTTTAAAAAATACATTGCGCTTAAATTTCTGAGGTTTAATACTTGTCGTGTGTTCAAGAGTACGAGTTCGGTTGTGAAACTATAACACACTGTAAACACTAGTTTAAGATCAAAAGGTAACGGTTGAGTTTTCTTCTGTGTTGGGCAATTTATGAAGGATAATCTATTGTCATAAGAGTAGATCGAAGGTTCACTTGTAGGATCTAGCATTAAATTTACACGAGCATTCACCCATATTTTCAAAATTTTAATTAGTCTTTAGTATCCCATTTATTATATTTTTCAGATATCTCAGCATTAGATATGCTAGCAG
Organism: Trachelipus rathkii; assembly: GCA_015478945.1. NCBI lineage: Eukaryota > Metazoa > Arthropoda > Malacostraca > Isopoda > Trachelipodidae > Trachelipus > Trachelipus rathkii. Next base: position 27,254 of record JABUQX010058723.1, read on the forward strand.
TTGAAGTCCAATCTCACCTACGGGAGAAAAATGCGACAATCATCTTGCAGCTCCTTTGAAACTGTTCTCTCCTGAGAAAACCTTGCTAGATAATTCAATATATTTCAGATATGAATGTATAGAATCTTCGAGTGCAAAATTCATTTATTGCCCAGGTATTTTATTTACTGTTTGAAAATTAATTTAAAAAATATTTCTTTTTATAGGAAAATTTGCTTAAGCTGGGCGCAAATTGGCGGACACAAAA
>JABUQX010058723.1:47500-50000 GCA_015478945.1 Trachelipus rathkii
GTGTAGGTTTAAAGTGTTTTTTTTATATAATAAAGATTTCCAAATTTTTTAAGTTCTTCAACGTTTAGAAGCATTTTGAAGAATGGAAGATTTTGAAGAGATATAACGGTGCCTTTTTAGGTAGACAGTGATCTCTGTCAGCAAATTATCTAATCGGAGAGTGGGGAGATTAGTTCGAAGGAATGTCCATTGTTGTTTTGAAGTTCGCATCTTTAGTTGTTGGAAAATTTGACCTACATAGTCGATGTTACAGTTGGCACATTTATATTTGTAAACAATGTGTGACCTCAACAAGTTCATGGGGATGCCTTCTTTAATCTTAAAGAAACTGCCAATTGAGTTGTTGTTAATAAAATATATAAGAAACTAGCATTGTGGAAAGTTTTTGCTTAAGATGTTTCTAATCTGAAAGTGAAGATCTTTGGAAAGGGGTCCAATGCAGGGAAGCCGAGCATAAACAGGAAGTTTAGGAACATCAAATGCAGTAGTTTTAGGGCGATAAATGTTGTCGAGAAACGAGTAAACAAGTTTATCAAAAAGGTTAGAGGGATAAAGGCTAAAGCTAGAAAATTTACGGAGAAAGGTGATTTTTTCATGGAAAAACTTCCAATCAGAACAAATAACAAAGGCTTGTGTATGCGGGACCTTAGACCTGCAATTTTATGATTAAGGAAGATAGAAATAAAGAAATTAGTTCCAAGTAAAGTATTAGTGAGCTTGCGATAAATAGAAGTAGCAAACCACTAATACTTTACATGGAACTAATTTCTTTAGTTCTATCTCCTTTAATCATAATGTAATAATACGAAGGCGTTGCCCGATTATAATGAATTTTAGCATTTTTCTTTGCTTTTAATTTAGACCTTTTTCGTTTATGTCATGTCTTGTGCTACGCTCGATTAGAAGTGCCCACACAGTTTTAGCACTAATTTCCTGTTTCAGGGTTCACACTTTCTGGAAAGTCAGGGAAAAAAATCAGTCAGGGAAGGTCAGGGAAACGTTTTAAGATATGCTGAAAGTCAGGAAATTCCAAAAAAGTCCGGGAAATTTTAAACAATTTCAAAAACATATGAAAGAATGATCCATGACGCAAGTTACATATTTTTGATATATTTTTTTCCTTACTGTATAATTGTGGAATGAGAGATGTATCTGATAAGTGAATGAAAAGGATGGGATAGGAACGACATCCCATAAATCTACTTCTATCCTGTTTCTTTCTATTTTTAGTTCACTATTACCTACTATTCTTCCTATTCAGTCTGTAGAGATGTTCCAGTTCATCCTTCGCGATTGAATTGGTGTTGGTATATGGATGTGTTTTTAGATTGTTTGATTTGTGTTTTAATTTTTTTTTTTTTTTTTTTTTGTTGGTTTTATTTTTTTGGTTTTTTTTTTTTTTTTTTTTTTTTTTGACGAAGTGATTTTTGGATTTTTGTGCAGTTGACAGCCGAAAATCTCTCAACACCAAACCATTACAAAATGTTTCTGTTCAAACCAAAGATGTATTTCTAAAATGCAAACTGGCTTTTTTAAAATGCTTTCCTTAGAAAGTGAATCATTTTTACGAAAGTTCCAAACGTCAGACCCACTTGGTCCATTCCTGTTCACAGATTTACAATGTCTCGTACTAAATATTATGGAAAGATTTCTTAATTACAGTAAAATGCCTGCTACAACAACTAAGCTTTTTGTATTAGATTTTAACATCACAGAAGACAATTTTGAGTGAATGTAAAGGTATTAATCTTGGATTTAAGACAAAAAACTTCTCAGAAGAAGTCATCTTTCGAATTGATAAGTAATATTCCTAAAATTTCAAACTTGAATGCCAGACCTGTGCTAATTCAAAATGAGCAGAAAGATATAGAAAGATGTCCTCTGAAGTACATAGCCTGTCCAGGGGCTTTCATCATTGGAATCCTAGTATAGTTTTTCATCAGCCAGAACAAGGGAAACAAAGATTTGCTTTTTTGCTAGAGACATTGTACACCTAATAACCGAATCACAGATTCTGGGAATAAAATGGTTGAAAAAAGAAAATTATCTATAAATGATCTCAAATACAGATCAATAAACTTGAAGAGCAGAAAAAGATGTTAAAACTGAAAGCTTTGACAGAAGTAGAACGCTATAAAATCAAAAATTCAGATTGCTTGAGAAGAAAAAGTTAACCTAAATCTCCCATTTGGAGACTTTTGTGATCATCTACTTGGACGTTAATTCACCTAGGCATTAATGTATAGTTTAAATTTAATTTTTTGTATTAATAATGTTTACTTTGGGAAAAAATAAAATATGAAGTGCGTTGGACGGCTATGGGAAGGTATTCGATCATTACGTATAAAAAAAAATATTTTTTAAAATTCATCCATGATGATGAACAATTTTTAAAGTAAATTTTAAATAATTTAATGTATGAACTGAGTAAATAGACTGCAATAAATGATTAATAGATATTTTATACGCCAAAAATAACGAACAAGCTGGTCAGGGAAAA
>JABUQX010058723.1:55000-57962 GCA_015478945.1 Trachelipus rathkii
CCTTGAATAGGGCTTTGCCCGTGAGCGGTGGTGATAACTGTAAATATATATATATATATATATATATATATAATATATATATATATATTTATATATATTATAATATATATATATTATATATATATAAAATGGTAAATATATATATTATATTTCAAAGAAAGAGAACGTACACCAAAGAGTTTATTAATTGTGTTAAAGGAATTACTCTTTCATAATTTTTTTGTATTTTCCGAATTATTCTTCATTTAAAATACGAGAACTTAGAAATTAATTGTCAAATGTCTGAATTTGGATAGTTGTTAACTGGACCTATGAAAATTTGATTATCGGACTCGAAGTCTAAGGTTTGAAATTTGAAGAGTCGAATCAGAATTCTGAGTTAGAAACTGAGTTGGACATTTCAAATTTGATGATCAGAAGTCGGAGTCACAGTCGGAACTTTTTATTTCCGACTTGGCAACTTTGGTTCTAAATTTCTCCATGCTATTAATTTTTAGGAATGATTAATATTTTTTTGTGTAAAAAAGAATAAACAATAATTTTTAATTTTATTCAATTTTCCAATAATATTTTAATAATTAATTTTCTAACGATCAATATGTTACAGACAAGGATTTTTAATATGCATACAAAATGGAGTTCACCTCAAAACCATCAACGAAATTTGTAAGTATATACCTTATAAGTGGACTATTTTCGCTTCAAGAAAAGCTGATGATTTGCTTCTGCAACAACTTCAACGGAGACGAACTATACCCAATACTAGAGAGAAATATAATGCCGATTATGCCATAGGAATGATAGTGGGGAATATAGAAAAGCGGGATTATACCGGTGTCATTATCGGATGGGTGGTGGTAAGTTTTTTTTCCAAAACACATGGAATTTTTTTATTATTTTCATTTTTTTTATATTAAGTCAATTATTTAATCGAATCATCAATTAACTTTGGAAATAAATAGAATTAATTTTTTTTTAAATTAGGTATTTTAAAAATTTATAAAAATAAAGCTTAAAGATAAAAATAATTTATCATTTTATATTAATTAATAAATTTTAAAATTTAAACAGGATTACCAATTGAAAAAGAAGAAAATCATTGATGGTAGGTACCTTGGGGGTAGGTACCTTGGGGGAAGGTACATTGGGAATAAGAACCTTAGGGGAAAGTACGTTAGGGGTAGGTACTACATTCGTCGTTACCAGTATAAGTGTAAATGTCCAATAATATCATATATAGTTTTGTCATCCGTTGGTTTAAATGATTTTTATATTGCCGAAAAAAATCTATTTATAAAGATGAATACTGGTCCAATTGAGCATCCTGAAATTGGAAGATATTTCACAAAGTTTAATGGAACTTTTTATGTTCCAAACAAAGGAATGTCTTCAAAATATCCTGATGATGAAAAATTCAACGAAGAAGTTTTTAAAAATTTGCCAAAGACAAAATGCAAGAAATGAACAATTCTTAACAATATTTTGAATGATTTTTTAATAAAGTTATAAGCAAATAAATTTAGTTTATTTGTTTATTTATCTATTTATTTATTTATTCGTTTATTTATTATTATCTTCATTACTATTATTAATTTTATATTTATTATTATTATTTATTTTTATTTTTATTATTAGTTATTATTATTATTATTATTATTATTATTATTATTATTATTATTATTATTATTATTATTATTATTATTATTATTATTATTATTATTATTATTATTATTATTATTATTATTATTATTATTATTATTATTATTATTAGATTTTAAGTGTTTATATTTGATTATATCGAAAGATATAGTTGTACTTTTATATTTTATTTTTTTAAATAAATTATAAGTTGTTACTACTTCCTTTTTATTCTTATTCCTTTTAATTTTTAATTTTCTTTTTATTTTGTTCGCCTATTGTTTTATCTTCATCTCAATATTTAAACTTACATTTAGTATTTTCGTTATTGCACAAGCCTTTAAATGTTTCATTTTCAGTTTGAGAACACGTATTGATAATTACCGCATTACAAATGTTAAATGAAATAAATATTTCTATTATCAGAGTAGTTAAAAGTGATGAATGAGTTACAAAGATGTCCAAGATTAAAGCTGAACCTTTACACCTTTCAACCTTTTTTCGTTCATTTGTCCATTTGAGCAATAATAAAATACCTAAATACAGAGGTACCTCGTTACTCGAACTTAATTAGTTCCTGGGAGGCGGGGTGAGTTACGAAAAGCTCGAATATACAAACTAATTTAATTTGTCTTTAAATTAATAGAATTAGAATAATGTGTTCCTAAAATTGGAAATTTAAATTTTATAATAGGCTTTAATTATACAAGTTATTATACGTATATTTATTCCGATTTTATTAATATGCACTGTACAGTAATTAGTAACAATAATTTAATAACATTAATAAAATTTAAAGTTAAAGAAGTTTTAGTGTTCTAAGACCTGAAGAGTCTTGTATGAGAGCTTGGGCTGGAGGAGGAGATGGATGATATAGTTCTAAGAATCTTTTGGAAGGTGAGTCACCCTCCAAAGAATGTCAAGGAACGTTCACTTTGGGTTCCACGTCCGTTGCCCTTTTGAAGATATTTCTTCTGGTGGTGACACTTTGTAGAGAGGCTTGACCCAGCATTCGAGTGTACCTGAACGTTGACGAACCTTCAAGATGTTCGAGTAAGTAGCGCATAGCATTTGTTATTGAAAATGTCAACACTGCTGTCTGAAATTGCCTGTGTTAGGGATACGTCTCCTCTACAATGGCTGCACTGATCCCAATGGCTTGAGAAGGTTTCTTGATCTTCTTAGAAGGCAGGTTCTTATTTTTGCCCGCCTCCTCTGTAGCTGTGACTCATTGCTTGCAGCCCCTTGCTTGTTCTACTCAATGGAGGGTGTTGAGCTCATTCTGTGGCGACTCTGTCTAATGATCATCCACGTTGTCAACATC
>JABUQX010058725.1:2500-5000 GCA_015478945.1 Trachelipus rathkii
GTTCACGACCCCTCCCCTTAGAAAATAAATTTAATGCCCTTGGAGGATCCACGACCCCTCCCCCTAGAAAATAAATTTAATGCCCTTGAGGATCTACGACCCCTCTCACAAAAAAGAAATTTAATGCCTTTAGAGGATGTACGACCCCTTCTCCTCAGAAAAGAAATTTAATGCCCTTGAGGGATCCGCAATCCATCCTTTCACCCTATAAAAGGAATTTAATCCCTTTGGAGGATCCACGACCCCCCCCAGATTAGGAATTTAATGTTCCTGGAGAGTTCAAGACCCCTCCCCCAGAAAAAAAATTTAATGCCCTTCAACGATCCACAACCCTTCCCCCCCAGAAAAGAAATAAAGGCCATTGGAGGATCCACGACCCATCCCCCCCCCAGAAAAGAATTTTAATGCCTTTGAAGAATCTACGATTCATCCCATCCCCCATAAAAGAAATCTTTAAACTGATATTTAATGCCTTTGAATCATTATCAGAATTTTATCGCCAAGGAAACATATTTTTCATTTGATCTTATGATTTATTTTGGTTAATTTTGCAATTAGAAACGTAATAAGTAGATAAATAGAGGACCATTAAAGAAAGAAGAAGAAGAAGAAGAAGAAGAAGAATCGGATTTTATAGCAATATTATTAGCATCGGAAGCACCTTCGGCAGTCAAAGAATGTTCGCTTAGCTTGACGAACATGATTTCATTCAACGTTTTTTGGTGCTTTTTTATCAGAAAACCTTAAAAACCCTCTTCTAGACCTCGAGGACCCACAATTTGTTCATCAAGCTTCAATAAAGCACTAAAATTCTGAAAACCACTAAACATTGAGCAAACAATGTTCGTCTATAGACGAATGTTTGGGGAAGAAGAAGTAGTAAATACACCTACTATTAATTTAAATAAAAGATACTATTGAGAGATAAAAACACGTTTATATGTTTACATGTTTATACGATTACATGTTTTTTACGTTTCTATGTTTACATTCTGATGATAATCCAAAGGCTTAAAAGCTTTGCTTGATGACGTCACTGTGATGGTGAAAGATTAAGATGAAGGACATATCGATTCTTGGGCGCAGTAGTGATGGTTTGGTTCCTCGGGGAGCAAACGATTATTTAAATTTGTTATTAATCTATCCTAATCTAACCTAACCTAACACGCTAAAATGAAAATAAAAAATAGGAAATTTAGTAGGAAAGTAGCAAAAAAAAAGCTAAATCTAGTAGGAAGTAGTTAAAAAAAAAAGCTATCTAGTAGGAAGTAGTAAAAATAGCTAAATATAGTAGGGATTAGTAATATATGCTAATTCAAGTAGGAAAGTAGTAAAAAAAACTAAATCTTGGTTTTTTACAAATTTTTAATTAAAATTGGATTCAAATAAATTTTAAACTTAAATAAACAAATATCATAGGTCACTCATTTTAAAGTAATATATATATATATATATATATATATATATATATATATATATATATATATATATATATATATATATATATATATATATATATATATATATATATATATATATATATATATATATATATATATATATATATATGGGGAAGAAGAAGTAGTAAATACACCTACTATTAACTTAAATAAAAGATACTATCGAGATATAAAAACACGTTTATATGTTTACATGTTTATACGATTACATGTTTTTTACGTTTCTATATTTACATGTTCTAATGATAATCCAAAGGCTTTAAAGCTTTGCTTTAGTTACTTTGGGACACAAGATAGCCTTATACATCAATTTTATAACTCATCTCGGATTAGAGTAAAAAATAATAAATTGAATTCAGTTTCACTGCAGCCACTTCTGAATGAAAATAAAAAATAGGAAATTTAGTAAAAAAGTAGCAAAAAAAAAGCTAAATCTAGTAGAAAGTAGTAAAAAAAAGCTAAATCTAGTAGAAAGTAGTAAAAAAAAAGCTAAATCTAGTAGAAAGTAGTAAAAAAAGCTAAATATAGTAGGAAGTAGTAAAAAAAGGCTATCTAGTTGGAAGTAGTAAAAATAGCTAAATATAGTAGGGATTAGTAATATATGCTAATTCAAGTAGGGAGTAGTAAAAAATCTAAATCTTTTTTTATAATTTTTAATTAATATTGATTCAAATAAATTTTAAACTTAAATAAACAAATATCATAGTCACTCATTTTAAAGTAAAATATATATATATATATATATATATATATATATATATATATATATATATATATATATATATATATATATATATATATATATATATATATATATATATATATATATATATATATATATATATATTTATATATATATATATATATATATATATATATATATATATATATATATAAAAGGTTCTTATAGTTATTTATAAGAAGAAGACATATATATATAGATATCTATATATATACATATTTATATATATATATATATATATATATTATTAAGAGCAAAGATAGTTATATATATACATATATATACATATATATATATA
>JABUQX010058725.1:27500-40000 GCA_015478945.1 Trachelipus rathkii
ATATATATATATATATATATATATATATATATATATATATATAAATATATATTTTATATATATATATATATATAAAAAATATATATATATATATATATATATATATATCAAAATTCAAATTTTTTAAACGTATTTTACCATACAATAGATACACTCATGCGTATAAGTTAAGTAGATACATAATCAATAAAAATGCCTAAAATAGTGAACATATATTGTATTGTGCTTAGGCACAAATTCAATTTTAAATGTATTTATGCATTCTGAAAATATAAACTTACTTTATAGTATACTATAAATATACTCATGTATATAAGTTCTATTATAAGTAGCTAGTAAAAAAAGAAAAAAAAAACAAAAAAAAAACACCCTTTTATTAAAAAAAACAAAAAAAAAAAACGATAAAAAAACACCCCTTTCTTATACTTTCTCACTTCTTTTAATAGACATGAAATGGGACTATCAAAACTCATAAGGGTGATTTTGTGTGACATTCTAAATGTACTTTTTTTTTATTCTATTCAGAATATTACAAAAAAAAGGTATGAAAATAAAAGATATATAAAAACCACTGATAAAATGTTCTCAGAATCATTAAATAAAATGAGAAAAGGTCGAGAATTTATAACCCTAATTTTTTTGAGAATAGTTGTAGAGTTATAGCCCCTCGTTTAGAATAATAAAGATATTCATCATTAATTAAGAATAATGGGCAAGTAAAGGATTTTGTAAGACATTTTTATAAATGAGAAGAATAGATAAATGAGAATTAGAACAAGAGAAATATTAAATAATATAACATATAATAATTATAATTTAACTTCAAAGTAGGTATTAATTAATTATTTGGTGTTAATTAGGTATTTAATTATTTACAATAAGGAATATTAAATAATATAATACTATATAATAATGGTAATTTAACTTCAAGGTATAGGTATTAATTAATTATTTGGTGTTAATTAGGTATTTAATTATTTACAATAATCTGATATGATGGTCAAGTAAAAGATTTTGTAAGACATTTTTATAAATGAGAAGAATAGATAAATGAGAATTAGAACAAGAGAAATATTAAATAATATAACATATAATAATTATAATTTAACTTCAAAGTAGGTATTAATTAATTATTTGGTGTTAATTAGGTATTTAATTATTTACAATAAGGAATATTAAATAATATAATATTATGTAATAATTGTAATTTAACTTCAAAGTAGGTATTAATTAATTATTTGGTGTTAATTAGGTATTTAATTATTTACAACAATCTGATATGATGGGCAAATAAAGGATTTTGAAAGACATTTTAATAAATGAGAAGAATAGATAAATGAGAAATAGAACAGAAGGAATATTAAATAATGTAATATTATATAATAATTGTAATTTAACTTCAAGGTAGGTATTAATTATTTGGTGTTAATTAGGTATTTAATTATTTACAATAAGAAATATTAAATAATATAATATATATTCCGAAGATGGATAACAACTTACTGCGTCAAGCAATTGTCTCTGTATCTCTATATAACGTACATATTAATAGGCTAATATTATCGATGTATTATATCTATATATATATATATTCTCATATATATATATATTATATATATATATATATATATATATATATATATATTTATTTTGATCAGATGTAAATTAGAGAAATGCCATTTGAATATTTCGGGAAAAAGAAATTTTGTTTCAATTTTTACAAAATTAAAAGAAAATCATGAAAAATAAAACGAAATTTTGGAAATATTTTTGAATTTGGTTAGAAAAAATGAGTGTTAAAGATCGATCAGTGGCACCATCGAAACGTGACACTGTGAATTCTCCTGGTAGAGTGCCAAGTTTGTGGCCCCATTTGAATGGATTTGATTCTCCATTACCTGATGAGGGTATATTGGAGGATGACTCGTTCCAAGTGCCTCTGTGGTGGGACTTCCTTTTGGGAAATCGCGATGTCCGGAAGACAAAAATTCCTCTTGTACGTGAACCTGAAGATGACGGGGGTTTCGAGGTCTATTGCGACGCAGTTTTCGAAGGAGATCAATTTTCTGGAGAAGGGTTCCTGCCAGGGAGGTTTTCTATTTATTACGATGACACTGAGGACAGTAGTAGTTTGCCTTCGAGTTGGAAACCTTCCAAGGAATATCAGTCTTCCAAGTCTTCCAAGGAGGAGATGCCAAAATACGATCTCCTTCACCCTCACATGCCCTTGTCTAAGACAGACTCCCTTTTGGAGGCAGTTCTAGCAGCCAAAACTGCCGACTGGAACGGTCTCAAAAGAACAGAAAGTCTCGACAGTGCTGCCTCCATAGGTTCCGTCGTGTCTTCACTTACTGCCGACTGCAACTGCGAGGACTGTTTCTTGGGTCTCTCAGACAGTGCCTCTCCACCTAAAAGAGGATCGCAAAAACAGAAGGTAAGTTTTTTTCAACTTAAAAATTTTTATTTGCCTACTTTAATTATAAATTATCTGTATGTATATTTTAGGATAATCAAGTATTAGATATTTGTATATTTTTTATTCACTCTTTAGTAGTTTAGTGGTATCTGGATGTGGATTTTCCATATTTATTATTAATATATTAATAAATATATTTTTTGTTTTTGGTATTGTGGTAGTACAATATACGAAATCTTCAACCATTCTTTAAATCATATAACCATTCTTAAGGTTTAAGATTAGCTTTGCTCTCAAAGGAGCGACTGCTCCTAGGAGTAAAATTAATGTTTCGTGTTTATTGATGTTTTTCTATCAAGATTTGAGCTAGGCTATTTCTAGATTTACACTAGACTGACTATTCTTTCTAGGTTTAAGCCAAGTAATGACTTCGTTTAACAGACTGTATAAGAAAATATAAATGAAATATATATAGTTCAAGAAAACATTGATACTCTTGACGGTAATATTGAGAGTTCGAATCCCTTCGCTAGAAAAACTAGTTCCGAGGAACTTGTTTGCCTACCCTTGCAGTAGAGGGTAGACGGTACTGATGTTCCAACTAGTAACATGTAGTTCCTAAGTCATCTTTAAAAGCCCTAGTGTTGAAATGGATAATAAAAAAAGCTAATGATTAGTTTTTTTTTCTTTAGTACTGATGAGTACCAGTTTCATTTGATTGTTTTCATTTATTTATTTATTTATTTATTTATTTATTTATTTATTTATTTTTATTTATTTTAATGGTAAATATTTTTAGAGAAATATGTTTAAGAGCTCAACAGTACTATCTTTAATTAAGGAAAATATTTGTGGAATACGTTGTTCTCAAATTATCAAATTTATCTTCAAAGATAATAATAATAATAATAATAATAATAATAATAATAATAATATCTTCAAATTATTATTATTATTATTATTATTATTATATAATTATTATTTATTATTATTATTAGTTACCATATTATTATTATTCATTATTTTATTATTATTATTTTATATTATTGATTATTGATTATTTATTATTATTATATTATTATTATTATTATTATTCATTATTATTATTATTATTATATTATTATTATTTTATTTTATTAATTATTATTATTATTATTATTATTATTATTATTATTATTATTATTATTATAATGATGATGATGGTGAGGAAACTCTTACAGAGGTGCAAAGAATTTTAAGGCAGAGTAGTCTAGGTTATTTTTATTTGTTTTAATGTTTATTTATTTTATTATTATTATTATTATTATTATTATTATTATTATTATTATTATTATTATTATTATTATTATTATTATTATTATTATTATTATTATTATTATTATTATAATTATTATTATTATTGTTGTGGGGTTGATTGTATAACAATTACTCTTGTAATTATTATTTATTATTATTATTATGGAAAGTAGAAATGTTGTAATATTAACGGGAAGAAAAAAAATACAATAAAAAAGTAATTAGGAAATATTATATAATAAATTATTACAATTACTGTAATAATATCTCAATAATTCCAAATATTTTGAGTTGAGGATGTGAAAAATGAAAGTTATCCCTTTGGAATCAACTTTTTATAAGTGTGTTTACAGAAAATGGAATTTTTATGAATAACATTTAAATAAAATTTAAAATTTGAGATTTGTTTATGGTTAATTTTTGAGGTTGTATCTGATTGACTAAGACTGGTGGTTCTCAATTTGAAATTTGAGATTGTATGTGGTTACTTTTTGAGGTTGTATCTGATTGACTAAGTCTGGTGGTTCTCAATTTAAAATTTGAGATTGTATCTGGTTACTTTTTGAGGTTGTATCTGGTTGACTAAGACTGGTGGTTCCCATTTTAAAATTTGAAATTGTATGCGGTTACTTTTTGAGGTTGTATCTGATTGACTAAGACTGGTGGTTTCCAATTTAAAATTTGAGATTGTATGTGGTTACTTTTATGAGGTTATATCTGGTTGACTAAGACTGGTGGTTCCCAATTTAAATATTGAGATTGTATGTGATTACTTTTTGAGGTTGTATCTGGTTGGCTAAGGCTGATGGCTTCCAACCTTTAATATTAAGAAGATCCGCAAAACGAATCTAACTCAAGAATCTCATTAAAAAATTGCATGCTAATAGTAATTTCATTTTATTTCGTAGTAATCAAAATGTTTTATTTTACTTTGTGTATTAGACCCCCTCCCCCCCTTACTTGTATAGTTTTGTACTATCCGATGGTCTTTGTATTAAATTTTAACCCTTTTATATTTTGAATGCTGATCAATTCTAGAATAATGTTTCAATTTACTTATTATAGTATTGATTGCCATTTATATTTATTTTATTGGCATATGATCTACTACGAAGGAGTTCTGAACAAAAATAACTTTGGGGTGCCCAAAAAATAGAATAAATGACTTGAGGGTGCCACCACTAAAAATCCTTGAAAAACACTGGATATATATATATATATATATATATATATAGTGATAGTACTTATAGTATACTATGTATACTATACTATACATGATATATATATAATATATAATATATATACTATATATATATTAAATATTATACTATATATATATATATATATATATATATATATATAATGATTTTCGTTTAAATTACATTTTTAACTGTTTATTTAACATTTTCTTGGTACATAAAATTCATGCTGTTAATAGCTAGTTTGACTTGTTTGAAATCAAAGGTGATCCATTAAGCCTGATAAATGCGTTCGGAGATGGTTACTTATTGAGCAGTAAACTCTCCCCAACCACATGCTTTTGGTTATGGAGATTATCCCCAACCACACTCTTTTTGGTTATGGAGATTATCGCCCAACCACATGCCTTTTGGTTATGCAGATTATCCCCAACCACACTCTTTTTGGTTATGGAGATTATCCCCAACCACATGCCTTTTGGTTATGCAGATTATCCCCAACCACACGCGATTTGGTTATGCAGATTATTCCCAACCACACGCTTTTTGGTTATGGAGATTATCCCCAACCACACGCTTTTTGGTTATGCAGAGTATTCCCAACCATACGCTTTTTTGGTTTTGCAGATTATCATCCCCAACCACACGCTTTTTGATTATGCAGATTATCCTCAACCACACTGACAAACTGTAATATAATGTTCGGGGATGGGTTTGGGAATATGGGGTATTTGTAAGGGGTGGGATTCTTGGTAAATATAAATTTATTTCTATTATAATTAATTGGTTAAGACGATCCGAGATCCTTAATTAGCCCCAGATCGTTAAGAATACGGATATTATTATTATTATTATTATTATTATTATTATTATTATTATTATTATTATTATTATTATTATTATTATTATTATTATTATTATTGCGCTCTATATCCGGCATCGTTTATTACGATGAGTATTTTCATTTCTCTATGAATATTTAAGCAAGCAATCTCTGGTATGTATCTCATTTTGACATTCAGCTGTTCCGTTTTGACAATGCCTGTCAAAAAAATTTTTTTTTTTAAAGACGGATTAGACAAACTTTTCTTGTATTCCATGTTTTTTTAAAGGATGGGTGTTTTTCATCGAAAATAAGATTATTAAAAAAAATTGAGAGAGAGAGAGAGAGAGAGAGGAGAGAGAGAGAGAGGAGAGAGAGAGAAGAGAGACGAGAGAGAGAGAGAGAGAGAGAGAGAGAGAGAGGAGAGAAGAGAGAGAGAGAGAAGAGAGAGAGAGAGAGCGAGAGAGAGAGTAGAGAGAGAGAGAAGAGAGAGAGAGAGAGAGAGAGAGAGAGAGGAGAGAGAGAGAGAGAGAGAAAGATAAGAGAAAGAAAAAGAGAGAGAGAGAGAGAGAGAGAGAGAGAGAGAGAGAGAGAGAGAGAGAGAGAGAATTTCATCAAGTGTAATAATGATTAATAAAATATTTTTATTTCACAACATATGCTTTATATTTACTAAGAATTTATTAGCTTGGGGAATTTTAAAATTTGAAAGTGATAAATGTAAATAAATGATTAGAAAGACCTAGTTATATATATATATATATATATATATATATATATATAATAATATATATTTATATATATATATATATTTATATATATTATATATATATAAACTTTGTAATCGTAAAAATAATATACTTGGTGTAAGGGTAAAAACTGTATTTACATCTTTTTCAGCAATATTATGTACGACTGCTGTTACTACTACTAATATTCTACTACTACTACTACTACTACTACTACTACTAATAATAATAATAATAATAATAATAATAATAATAATATAATAATAATAATAATAATAATGTATGTGTGAATAATGACATTGGCAATGTCGTGCTTGCCATAATGTTTACACTTCACATTCGCGAGATGTAGAAATTTTCCAAAATAGGATGTCATCGCTCTTGTGGAAGTTTGATAGTTCCTCATGCTTTTGTTATTCTAAAAAAAAACTGTGCTTGTGTATAGGGAAAGTGTGAGAGGGAGAGGGAGAGGGAGAGGGGAGGCATTGTCTTTTTTTTTTTTTTTTTTTTTTTTTTTTGTCTGATACTATTGTTTTATCCTTATTATTATGATCCGTTGAATAGGGGGGGGGGTACCGTGCGTGTTTGTATTTGTTTTAGAGTCATTGCCTGTTATGTAACTTTTGTTCCATTGCAACGAGTGAGACTAACCCGATGACCTCTTTGCTTTCTCATTGGGAGAGCTGAATGATTTTGGGTAGGTGATTTAAACCTACCTAAGAATGCGCCGGAAGTTGGTGGTGGTTCCGGACTAAAATAGAAAACTATTTTGTTATTCACAGAGAGCAAGGACTTTTTTTTTAATACCTTAATAGGAAGACTAGCCAATGGTTCTTTTGTTGTAACGTTACTCAAAATTTTGGGAACCATTTCCGAAAAATATATACGGTACAGGATTGAGGAAAATTTAAGGAAACATTTTTTTGTAAATTTAAGTTTAAAAACCCTTCACAAATTGCCGGAAAGTAGCTAATGATCGGAAACTTCATATGAGTCATCGTATTTATTTATTTATTTTTATTTATTTTTTAGTATGGTCGATTATTTTTATTTTTTATTTTTTTTCATTAACTTTTGGCAGAAAATTTTAATTTAGTTTTTTGTTGTTGTGATTTGTATAGTAATATTTGAGTACCTTGTAAATTCTCTTTCTATCATACCCATGTTCATTTAGGGCAAATATTAATATCTTGAATGCCCTAATTTTTACCAAAGTAATTTAAATTCCTCCTATTCGAGTCCGGGTTGCGCAGCCGGTAAATTGTCTTTGCCGGCTTCGGCTCCGGCTACGGCACCAGCTCAACCTCCGAATCCTTTTATTGTATTGTAAAAAATATTTTTTTATAAGACTCCTATTGGGCTCAACCCCCCCCCCCCCATTATATATATATATTATTAATATATATATAATATATATATATATATATATATATATAATATATATATAATATATTATATATATATATATATATATATATATAAAATATATTATATATTGTGTTCCCACCCCCCCCCCCCCCATTTTTAATAATATATATATATATAATATTTTTTTTTTTTTTTTTTTTTTTTGCTCTAGCTACCAAATCCGACCCATTTTTATTTATTATTATTTTTTTTCAGTAACTCATAAATTTTTAAAATTTGATTTTCTTTATTTCTATCACATTTACCGAAGCCGTTATTTAATTTTGGAGATTTAACACTGCCCAGATCAATCAGTTCTACCAAATCTTAATCAAATATTATTATTATTATTATTATTATTATTATTATTATTATTATTATTATTATTATTATTATTATTATTATTATTATTATTATTATTATTATTATATTATTATTATTGTTGTTGTTGTTGTTGTTGTTGTTTTTCTTTACATTAAGTTTTTTTAATATTCGGTATATTTAATAGAATGAAATGGAAGCTGTTTTTCATATTTTAATTTTTTTACGTCTTTATTGACAAATTGTGATAAAGTGTGGAGCATTTCTTCATTGCATTTCTTCATTTCTTCAACTGCCATCAAACAAAAAAAAACTTACACGATTTGAGAAACGCTCATCAAACCCTGCATTGAGGGCGGTGAAGTTGATTCTTTGTTGGAGCCAACGAGATAAAGATTCGACAAATGTTTATACAATATATTATTCAGAGGTGCATTTTAGATATATGTCTTTAAACGTGAAAGAACAAGCATTGAATAAAATCAAAGTTTCTCCATTAAAATCTTTTTAAGTTGATGAATCACCGAACGTAACTTTCAGTTCTTAGTCGCTTACCTTCGTGAAATATATTTATTCAGATGACATCAAAAACAGAGTTCCTGCTTTGTAGTGTTATTTGAAACTACTACAAAAAAATGAAGATATTATGAAGAAGATAAATACCCTGTTTTTTGAAACTAAAGGACTACAGTGGGAAAATGTCTGTGGGGTTTGTACAGATGGAGCACCTGAGCCAAAGTTGAGCTTTCAGACAAAAATGAATAAATTTGTTCACAAAACAAATGGAGCATTCATTGAATAATTCACCGTTATGCTCTCTCAAGTATGATACTTCCAACTCCTCTGAAAGAAGTATTTTATTCTCTTATCAAAATTGTAAGTTACACTAAATCTGAAGCCCTCAACACCAGCCTATTTAAAGAACTATGTGAAGACATGAATTCTGATCACTCATCACAAGGTTCTTTTCTACTCTACTGTACGCTACTTGTCGAAAGAAAATATTGTCAATAGTGCCGTTGAGTTGAATGATGAAATCAAGTTATTCTTAGAAGTCCAAAGGAAAACATGACCTTTTGGATTACTTGGGTGAAAAAAAGAAAGTTGCTTATTTGGCAAATATTTTAGACCAGCTAGATAAGTTAAATTTAAAGCTTCAGCGAAAGAAAACTCACATTTTCCAGTTTGTATTTAATCTTCAGAAACTGACATTGGAAAGTAAATCTTGGAAACATTACCATGTTTGAAAAACTCTTTAGTGGGGGTAGAGAAATCTGATGGAGGAGATTACTGGGCATCTAGATTCCTTTGAAAAAGAATTTAAGCTGTAATTTCCTGAGCTTCCATAAGAAGAAGCTGCGCTAGTTCGAAACCCTTTCTTTGATTCCTTGAATGTAGCCAACATTTCCGATGAAGAACAAGGTGAATTATTATTGGATCTGCAAAACGATTCTTCGGCATGAGATATGTTTTATGAAAAATTGCTGACTCGTTCTTCTGGTGTGATATGTATCAGTCATTATCAAATGTTTCCTATTATACAAAAAGGTAGGGAATAACTAGTGCTCTAGATAATGTATGGACTAATTAGCATTTTTCCCGCCGGAAGCTTTATATAAAAAAAGAAAATATACACTGTATCATAAAAAATAAGCGTGAAAATATATGCCGTATCCTACAACGTGGCATATCAAAGTTGTGACGCATTTAGCTCTTAATTTAAATAATATATTCATTACGTCATTTATTATATATAATAATAAAGCTATATAAAATATATTACATCATTTATTGTCTCTAATAAAAGCTTCTATCGCATGTGTTGCATTATGCATGAGATACTTAGGTACTATAAAAGGTCTAATAGTAGGATAGCGGAAACAGCTGCTACATCATTTATTGTCTCTAATAAAAGCTTCTATCGCATGTGTTGCATTATGCATGAGATGACTTAGGTTTTTAATAACGCTTTGGTTTCTCAATAATACCTAATACTCTAAATACTCTTGTTACTCTAAATACTCTAAATGGGAGCTTGTATTTTGGTTATCGTTATTCGTGTTATATAACTTGATTTTTTAGGACTTTTAATTTCTGAAAAAGAAATCACTGGTAAAGAACAGTGATAATGACATCGCTGAATAATGGCGTCAATAGCAAATAGCATGACATCTATAGTAATGACATCACCCCAAAAGAATGATGTCAGGAACAAATACGAAAGTGATAATAAGATCGATGACGAGAGAATAACCTTAAGAACAAGTATTATATCACTAAGTTTAGAATAGTGTGACAATAACTCAAGTCGAAGATACAAAGTCCGAATAAATGGTTATATATATTGAGGGTATTTTTAACTGTAAGAAAGAAAAGTACCACTATGGAGGTTAAAGAAATTATGGTTTCGGGTTCCGGGTTCGACAGCTTCATAGTGTTGGTTCAAGCCCCTCCCCCCCTATCTCCCCCAAAAAGCCCTCGATCAAGTTTACTTGGCTTTAATTCTATATTCGTATGTGCTGCTTGTTTTCAGAAACATTTCGAAGCGTAATTTATCAGAATTTTTTTATTTTTTATAGTCATTTGAATGTGGCAATTAAATATCTTTACGTACTTAGGCATAGCGTGATTGAACTTTGTACATGAGGGAGGTATATTTTATGTTTATTTATTTATTTTCTTATTTTTTTGAAAATTACATCAAAGAGTGGATTACAAAATATATGTACTTAAATTTCAATATATATATATATATATTATATATATATATATATATATATATAATATATATGGTATATATATAATATATATATATATATATACTATATATATATAATATATATATAAATATATATATATACAAAGAGAGTATTAAAAAATATATATATTTATATATATATATATATATATATATATATATATATATATATATATATATATATATATATATAGGGTTTGGTCGGTTAAATTTTAGGAGTCTAATTGGATTGTGTGTTTTAAGCAGGAGGTTTATTTCAGTTAGGGATATGCCAAAGCTCTGGGGATTGGAGATTATCGAGATATGTTTGTGTGGATGCCTTCACACAAACACACACACAGAGTGTAAAATACGTCTTGTGTTTTTCGTAAACTGATATGACAATGTTATGTAAGTTTGTTTGTTATGGGATAAAATTGTGTCAATAATGTTTGATGTGGCAGCATCTTTGTTTCCTCGCTAGAGGTTGTTGTATAAAATTGACTTTGGTACATTGTTATCCTGACAAATGTGTTTAGGAGTATTTCAATATCAGCGGTTAGCGTTGCTGGAAATCAGGCTAGGGGGAGACTTAATTTATAGGCACAGATTTTAAAATTTGTTTATTGAGGGAAAGGATGGATTTTCCGTTCTTGAAATCGTTTAGGAAGATGATACAGATTATTTTTGTTTGTTTTACCCATAATGTTTTTGATGTGTTTGAAGAAAGCTAGACATTTGTCGTTTGAATTATAATTTAAAGCGATTTATTGAGTGATATGGTTGTAGTGTTAAGAATGTAGGGAATCTACACATTCAATAGAAAATTATGGCACGTAGGCTACATAATCATCACTCTGGACAACATCTATACTAACACAAGAATAACATTCAGCAACTCGATAACGAACTTACCCAACAGAATAACGACCTTTGTAGGGGTATCGGATATCTTCAGTCACCTTGGTTGCAACAGATAAGACATTAGTCCTTAATTCATCACTAGTGAATGCATCGAAGACTATCTCGTATATCTAATTTGGACTAATAAATCATGGTTGTTTTCAGTAACCCAAAAACTCAGTTCCTTTATATTTCTACTCTACATAACTGGAGCAACTTCAAAACATGCAACTCAAAACTTCATCATGATTTTCATGTTCTTGGCAATTCAGTAATTCCTGTTCTCTTGATATTTTTTGGAAAGATTAGATTCTCTTGCTAAAGTTTCTTCTAAGAAGGATAGATGTTCTCACCTTCAGATCTTTTTCATTTAAAACCCTGTTGTTTACTCTGTATATGTGAGCATCGTTCACCCTTGTATTGAGTATGCGCCTCATAGGTAGGGAGGTTCGGCTCACATAGGGTGGTATCAATAGCTTTTCAAGTTATCGACTCCTCCGCTCTCAAGGACTTCCTCCAGTCTCTTTCTGACCCGTGAATTGTTTCTTCACTAACCTTATACTATCGTTATAAAACGGACACTGCTCTTCTGAACTCACTCACCCCATACTTAATACTTTGAAGAGAGGATATGCTAGCTACTCTTCTT
>JABUQX010058725.1:42500-55000 GCA_015478945.1 Trachelipus rathkii
ATAAATTTATTTTTATTATATATTATATTTATATATATATTTATATAGACTATAAATATATATATATATATTATTAGTATATATATATAAATATAATTATATAATATATATATATATATATATATATATATATATATATATAATATATATATTATATATAATATATATATATATATATCATATTATATATATATATAAATCACTTTTAATTTCATGATACCCATTTGATTTTCATGAACCTTACATAAAATGTTTGTTGATAACGAAAAACGTTATAAAAATCGTAGAAAATGACCCTTGAAAAATTTATAAGGTTCATATTTCTTTATAGCATTTGTCAATGGGTTAAAAATGGCTTGAAAAAAGAAAATCACCTTTTCAAATTTTCATGAAACTTTTGTAGTTTAAAATGAACTGTAAAGATTTAATTTTTTTTTTTTTTTTTAAATAACCTTGAAGAAAGTTATGATGTCGCCTAATTTTATTTTTATATGTAAAATTAAATTTTAATAATTTTTCTGGAGTTCTTTTGGGGGGGGGATCACGTGCCATGCATTTGCCATATTGCCCCTTCATCACTTGTTTCATGATTACTTCCTAGAGTATTTTATTACATTTTACGTTACCTGCTTGTCAATTCAAATAGTGAGGGTGTCAATGAAATTATACCATATTATATATTAAGATATGATATATATTATATATATATTAATATATATATATACCTATATATATATTATAAGTATATATTATATATATATAATATATATATTATATATATATATATAGCTCCCTTTTCTGTTAGGGAAAAAAAATTTTCGAATTTTTTTTTTGTTTTTTTTATATATTGCTAAACTGATAAATGATCACCAACAATGAATTCAGTGGTAACGACATAAGATCCAAAATCGAAGTAAATTTTAAAATTAATTTTTTAATATATATTTATGTTAAATATTGTTTTCAAAATGAAATATCTGAAAAAGTACGAACACTTAACAGAAAAACCAATTACTATTGGATTCACGTATAAAGCTTAATTACAACATATGTAAAAAAAATAATAATAAAAAATAAAATAAAAAAAATAAAATAAAAAAAATTAGGGGGCTCGAGCCGACGGGGGAACAGAGGGGGGACGTTTTCCATACCGTAAGGGAGGGCGGAGAGCCCCCGCGAACCTCAAATACCAAAGACGGGAGTTCGAGACGCCCGGTAGGGAAATAGTGCCTACCGCTGTCGTTCCCTCGAAGGCCGAGACCACCCCGACTCTGCCATCTTTACGTTTACCCTGGGTATTCCTTTAGTAAAAAAACAAAAAAAAATTTTAAAAGTTACGGATCCGTAAAACGTAACTGGTCCTATATATTTTTTAATCATGTCCGTTACCACTGAAATTCATTGTTGGTTATCATTATAGTAAGGCAATATACTTAAATAAAAAACAAAAAAACAATCAAAACTGACGGAGTCGTAAAAACAGAAAAGTCCTATACATATATATATAATATATATATTATATAATATATATATACTATATTAATATATATATATATATATATATATATATATAAATATAATAATATATAATATATATATATATATAATATATATAGCTATATATATATATTAAATATATATATTATAAGTAAGTATCTATATACTATATAGTATATTATATAATATATAAGTATATATATATATATATATATATATATATATATATATATATATATTATATATATAATATATATATATAGAATATCTATAATATATATATACTATATATATAATATATATAATTATATAATATATATATAATATATTATATAGATGAAAAAAATGCAAATTTATAATAGCAACTCGTCTCCTAAAGTTATTAGCTAATTAGATTTGTTCAGTGTTGTTTGAACCGCGATCGTGGGAGCTTGTTTTATTTTGTTCTCTTTCAATTAGTGAATAATATTATTGCGTTGTTTTTTTTACTCTCTTTTTTTTTGTAGGAATTAAATTTTTATTTTTATTAGTGTTTCGTTACTTTTGTTTTATAATTATTTAATTATTCAAGTTTTTGTCATTTTTTTTGTTGCTTTAAAATGCACGTTTATTTTACAATAATAATAATAATATATAGATAAAATGATAATAAAATAATGAATAATAGATAATAATAATGATAATAATAATAATAAATATACTAATCAATATATAATAATAATAATATAATAAATCATTAATAATATAATAATGAAAATAATAATAATAATAATAATAATAATAATATAATAATAATAATATAATAATGAAAATAATCAATAATAATAAAACTAATAGAATAATAATAATAATAATAATAATAATAATAATAATAATAATAATAATAATAATAATAATAATAATAATAATAATAATAATAATAATAATAATATAATAATAATAATAATCAATTAATATATATAATAATAATAATAATAATCTAATAATAATAATAATAATAGAAGTAAAATAATAATAATCCTTAAGAATATTTGTAATCATATTCATAATAATATAATAATAATAATAATAATAATAATAATAAAATAATAATAATAATTAATAATAATAATTAATAAATAATACATAATAATAAATAATATATAATAATAATTAAATAATAATAATAATATAATAATAATAATAAAATGATATCAATAATAATAATAAATAGATATTATTATTAATTAAATTATATTATTATTATTATTTTTATTATTATTATATTATTATAATTTATTATATAATTATTATTATTATTATTATATTATTTATTATTATTATTATATTATTATCAATATTCTTATATATATTATTTTATTATTATTATTATTATTAATTAAATTATTATTGATTATATTATTATTATATTATATTATTATTATTATATTATTATTATTATCTATTATTATTATTATTAATTATTATCTATTATTATTATTAAATTATTATTATTTTATTACCTTATTATTATGTAATATTATTATTATAATTATTATTATTATTTATTATTATTAATTATTATTAATTATTATTTATATTATTATTATATTATTATTAATTAATTATTATATTATTATTAATTAATTATTATTAATTAATTATTATATTATATATTATTATTATTATTATTATTATTTATTATTATTATTATTATTATTATTATATTATTATATATTCATTATTATTATTATTGATTAATTATGTATTATTATTATTATATTATTAATCATTATTAATTATTATTTATTATAATTATAATATATAATATATTATATATATATATATATATATATATATATATATAATATATATATATATATATAATATATATATATATAATATAATAGTAGAGTATATAATATTATAATGATATTATATATATATAATATATCGACCGGGTTGCAGATGGGTCGTAATTTGGAGATAAAAGATGGGGGGTGTTATTTTTCATGTTTGCAAAGTGGTTTTCAGCTCTTATTTTTCAGCTCTTATTATTATTATTATTATTATTATTATTATTATTATTATTATTATTCATTATTATTATTATATATTAATTATCGTTATTATTATTATTATTATTAATATTATATTTATTATATTATATATTATTATTATTGATTAATCGTTATTATATTATTATTATTATTTAAATATTATTATCTATTATTTATTATATTATAATTATTATATTATTATTTATTATTATTAGTAATAATAATAAATAATAATAATAATTAATAGATGAAGAGAAAATGAATAATAATAATAATAATAATAATAATAATAATAATAAGAATAATAATAAGAATAATAATAAATCATTTATTATTTATTATTATTATTATTATTATTATTATTATTATTATTATTATTATTATTATTATTATTATTATTATTATTAATTTATTATTAATTATTATTGTTATTATTATAATTAATAATTTATTATATATTTATTAATTATTAATTATTATTATTCATTATTATTAATTATTATTATATTATTATTATATATAATATTTTAATAATTAAAAATAATATATAATATACCGGTATATATATATTATATTAATTTATAATAATAATAATAATGATAATAATAATAATAATAATAATAATAATAATAATAATAATAATAATAATGATAATGATAATAATAATAATTAAATAAATAAAATGAATGAATGAATCCGTGAAGGAAATATAAACAAACATTTTTAAAATTGTTGAAGCTCCAAAAATATAAAATTTGAATCTTTTTAGCGTATATTCCTTTAGTTTAGTATCTTTTAGGATCAGGGGTGTTCATAACCCTGGTTAGGGGTGGGGTTGTGGTAGGGACCGACCGGGGCGGGAAATTTTGCCGGGGCCGGGGGCCGGCCGGGCTGCTCTAATTTAGCCGGGCCGCGGGCCGGTTAGCTAAAATTAGAAATGTAAGTCAAAAACACTGAAATTCTTAAAAGTTTGAATGAAAAATTAAATATAATTTCAATTAATTAATAATTTAAATTATAAAAAAGATACATGTTAATTAATTCAATTAACTAAATATTTTTCGAAAGAAATTTTTAGAAATAATTATTTTCCTGCTTCATAAGGTTTATTAAATATATAATAGCTATATATATATATATATATATATATACTAAATATATATAATATATAATATATATATATAATATAATAATAATATAATGATATATTATAATATATATATATATATACTATATATATATATATATAATATAATATATAATTATAAGTATATACTATAAGGTATTTAAGAACCCATGACTTATCTTTACTTTAAGAGGTAACCCTTGATTCTTATTTTAGTATTATGCTTTAGCTTCACTTGTCATTTAATTACTAAATGTATCACAAATTAAAAACATTTCTTAAAGAGACACTGTTTTTTAGTTGAAATAAATTTTAAAAAGAAAAGCTAATTTTCGTCTCACGACACGCGAGACCTCTTCGAGGCTAAGGCTGAATTCTTTCTTGATCTTTCATCAGTTTCAGTGTGTTTTCAGTGGTCCGCTATTTTCTTCATGGTGTTGTTGAAATATTTCTGAATGTTTTCAGAATTATTCATTTTGGTAATAAATAATCTAATTATATGCTTAATTGCAGTTTTGTTTAGTTACTATTCATAAAATTGCAAAAAGATTCATGATTTGCGATTGTTCGTTGATTGATATTTCTTATCAAACTTATATGTTGAATATGATAGATGTGGCCTGGTTTACGCTATACTTGTTAAAGCTGAATTTATGTTGTCCTTGTCATGCTGTATGTTTATTTTTTTTTCTTCTTTGCCAAATCTATGTTTCACTCTATATATCTTTTTATTGCAATATTGCAGGATGTGATATATCCAGCTTTGGGAGATTCTATTTCGTTGTGGGTGAGAATGCTTTTTAAGGTGATGTTATTTGATTGAATGAGGGTAATATTTTTTTGTAATATTTTTTAACGAATATAAATGTAATTGAGGAATTGGTAAAAAGGAGTTGTTGCTATTTTTCGGGGAAAAGGTGCTACCAATAGTATACCTCTTTTGCTTTGTTAAATTGTATTTGTGATGAAAACATCTCAGGGATAGTAAAGTGATTTAATATTGTGATGAATTCAGTTCTGTGGCTAGAAGAGGGAAAGCATATACGAAAGGCACGAGAACCATGGAGATGACAGAACAGCTAATTTTGTGTATGGGGAAGGATTAGATAGCCAATGTATATAAGTTTGGGGCGAATGGTGTTTTCTATAAATATATGTAAATTGCAAATATTGTTATTCATAGAATAAGGTATCGAGAAGGGGATAGAGTTGTTGTAAGCATTTCTATCGTATACTGATCTGAAGGATGAATAGAGTTAATATAGTTAGGACATTCATTAGTGTTTGTTGTGACAGGAGGAGACAAAAATGTCATATAACAATATCTAATTCATAAACTATTGTTTAATAAGGGTAGGTAAATATATGATAAAAATTCTTTATTCCAATATATATGTTATCTGAGTATGGGAGACAGTGCGGGATCCCCAATTACTCAGGCCAAAGTTGTTTGTTAATCATTTGCCCAACTTAAAAATGAAAGAAGTTTATGTTGTAAGAGAGACTTGGCCTTCCCGTTCAATATATTAAACTGCAGCTCATTAATCTTCTCATTAACAAACATAACCTTCTCTTTCATTTAGATGCAATATTAACAAACGAAGCTGCGGGGCGCTGTGAGTAAATGGGATCCCCAATGAGTCGTTCCACACTTATCTACTATACAATATCATAATAGTGAACTAACACTATTTTTTCACATATTTGGACGTCTACGCTACTCACTCAAGATTTAATAAGAGCTAATGATATTGTAGAGAGATAGAATATGTTAGATAGCATTTATTGAGTAAGAAACACATCCTCAGACACCATATGATGTCCTAACTATATTAACTCTTCATCCTCATCAATATATATAGTATACCGATAGAAAGTGCTTCCAACACTATAGTACCTTTCCTCGAAACCTAATTCACATGGAAAACAATCACCTGCAATTACATATATAGAAAACCAACTTGCGCAGCCCAAACTATATACATTGGCTATCCAATCATTCCCCAAACACAAAATTAGCTGTTCTGTCATCTACTATTTCACGTGCTTTTTCGTATATTGACTCTCCCCTCTTCTAGCACAAGAAACTAAATACATCCACAAAACTTTCAAATCACCCGCTTTGCAAAGATGCGGATTCAGCACAAACTAATTTAACAAGCGGACCTGTGTACTATAGCAACCTTCCCCCCGAAAAAGGCACACCTCCCTTTTTTACCATTCTCAATACATTATATTCGTTAAACAAATATTACCAAAAAATTATTACCCTCATTCCATCAAATAACATCAACCTTAAAAAACATTCTCAATCCCCCAAAACAAAAGAAAATCTCCCTTAAAGCTGTATATATCACATCCCTGCAATACTTGCAGTAAAACATATATAGGTGAAACCAATAGATTTGCAAAGAAAAAAATCACATACAAAGATGAACCTGCACAAGAAACACATAAATTCAGCTTTAACAAGTCATAGGCGTAACACAGGCTACTCTATCAATATCAACAATATAAAGATGATCTGAAATATCAATCACACGAACCATTCGCAAAATCATGGAATTTTTTTGCATTTATAATAGTAATAAACTACATAAGCATCCCGGTGAAGTTAAGATAGTTTTTATCAAAATGAAAATCTGAAAACATCAAAATATTCTCAACAAAACACCATGGAGAAAATAGCAGACCAACTGACACACTTGAACTGATGAAGATCAGGAAAGAAATCCAGTCCCTTAGCCTGAAGAGGTCTCGCGTGTTCGGACGAAAAATTTAGCTTTCCTTCTTTTAAAATTTATTCATTAAAAAAAAGTGTCTTTAACATTGTTTTTAATTTGTCTACATTTAGTAATAAAATGAAGTGACAGTAAAGCAAAACACTAAAAAAGAATCCCACCGGCCCTCAGTTAAACGTATATAATATAATATATATATTATATATATATATATATATATATATTATATATATATATATAAAATAATATATATATAATATATATATATATTATATATATATATATATATATTATATAAATATATATATATATATATATATATATATATATATATATATAGTATATTTAATTCAATTAATAAATAATTTTGAAAAGAGATTTCGGAAAATATTTTGATTTCTTGAAGATATTTACTTTAAATAAATAAATACATTAATATTTAACCAATTTATATTTTTTCCTTTCCAAAGGTTGCGTGTTCATATATAGTACTCGCCTAGTTTTATGTTACTCGGAAAAATTATAATTTGGCCTCAATTTTAATTTGAAATCATAGTAAATACCAAAAAAAAATTGATTATATTTAGGTATGTTCTATATATTTTGCATCAATTTATAACAAGGAGTAATGAATTAAAATATATTTTTTTATTTGTTTATTAATTTATTTATATTTAGTGTAAATTTACAGTTAACCCCGGTTGAAACCCGGTTTCTGATTTTTGGCCGGCGGGCGGCCGGGCGGGGCGGGCCGGTCGCCTAAATAATGGCCGGGGTTGGCCGGGGCCGGGGCCGGGGCCCCGGTCGGTTCCTAGGTTGTGGATTGTATTAGTTAGAACTGTTAGATGCTTCCTATAGGGTTATGATAAAGTAGTGGACGGGGACCTTAAAATTCATTATTTCGATGAGTTTTACAATTTATTAAAGTATTATAAAAAGGCAATTTCAACCGATTTTCATGAAATTTACGCGAAATGGTTAAAATGATCTGTAATGAAAGAAAAATATATATAAAAAGAAATTCTTAGAGTGAGCCTGAAAAAAATTATGAAGCCTCCAAATTTCATATAAACGACGTATTTTACTATCAAATTTTTATCTTTATTATTATTTTATAGTCTTATGAAGGCTTGTGATATTGAAGTACTATTTTAATATTTTTACTACACTCACGCAACGGGGGGAGGAGGGAGAAGCCCTGCTTTGACAAATGCTCTTGTGTTATTACAATTATTTCGCACTATAAAAATAATATAAATGCATTTTATAACGATCTATTATTTTTTTAAAAATAAATCTAATAAAACTATATATATACTATATATATATATATATATATAATATAGTATAATATATATAAAATATATATAATATTATATATATAAAGTATATATATTGATATATATATTTATTATATATATATATATATATATATATATATATATATATATAGTAATATATATATATATAATAAATATAATATATATATATATATATATATATATAATATATTATAATATATATATATTATATATATATAATATATATAATATATATATATATATATATATATAACCTTTCCCTTTAAACATTCCCACAATAAAGGGCATCAAATTAGATTAATTTTGATACGTTCATAAAAAATAAATTTTTTTAAAAATTTTAAACGTTTGTTGTGAATATATTTATCAGTAAAAAATATTTTTAAGAAACGAAAAAAAATAAATTTAAAATAAAAAAAAATAGAAAGGAAAAGAAAAGAAAATTATTAAAGTAAGAATATAATCTGTACATTCTTAAAGAATTTTAATATTTTTTAATATATTTAATATTTTTAATATTTAATATTTAATTTTAATATATTTAATATAAATCTTCATGGTAAGTAAAAAAGAAAAGTATCTGTCTAATGTACGATGAAACATGTAAAATTCTTAAAAAGATATTAAAGTGGACCTTTTTAATTACTGCGATTCCAGCCAATTTTCATGAAACTTGCACGAAATACTGAAAATTATATGAAAAAGGAAAAACGTAAATGAAATTCGAGAAATAGCCCTGATAAAATTTATGACGTCACAATATAACAAATTCATGTGCATGGCACACGAACGTTTGTAGCAAACCCCCTTCCCACCTCAACCTTGAATACTGGAAAAGTATATAAAAATGAATCATCTGTCAACTATATAAATTTGAGATAAAATTGTAAGATTTAGTTTAACATGTTATAAATATCATATTAGGAGACGCCATAGCTTTTTTCTGGTTAATTTCTCGCTTTTTTTGTTAACATTTTTGTTCATTATAGTTTTTTTTTTTCAAACAATTCATGTAAGTTTCATGAAAATATTAGTTTGGACCATGGAAATTTAAAAAAGGACCTAGTAAAATTATTATAATAATTTTCGGTATATTAATGCATGGCAGAGAAACCTGTCATTGGGGGTTCTGCCCCCCCCCCGTACCTCCCCCTCGACCCGACAGTGATGCATAAATATTTATATCAAACAAAACACTTTTATAGTTGTACTTGTCGAACTTAACTATCGAGCGTTTTACCTTAAAGTTGTTTAGAGAATTTTAAAAGAAAACTGCCCAATTATTTAGAAAGAACTTTTATTATATCTTATATAATTAGAGAATAATATAAGTAATAATTTATTATTTTGTAAAAGGAGAATGAAAAAAAATCTAAATGTAGAAATTTTATTTTTATGATTTGTATAAATACACTATTTATTTATTTGAAAAATTATCGGATAAGAATTTCGTTATGAACAATTTCAGGGAGTTGCCAATTAGGGAATTTCGTAGTTATTATTATTATTATTATTATTATTATTATTATTATTATTATTATTATTATTATTATTATTATTATTATTATTAAATAACATTGAAGATTCAAATGCATGGCACGAGCATATGTCTACTGGCCCCCCCCCCCTTCCCGTACCCCTGACCCGTGAGGGGTGAAGAAATATATTAAAATTATTTTGTTACTTTATTGTCATTTAGAAAAGGAATATTAATGGAATAATAAATGGTTTATTATAATATATATATATTGTATATAGAAAATATATATATAATATTATTATAGAGAATATGTATAATATATATATATATATATATATATATATATATATACTTATAATAAATATATATCTATACTATATATATATATATATATATAATTATAGTATGGCGGCTCGTGGTCAAAATTCTTGAGTAGGCAAAACAATATATATATATATACCCCTATATATATATATAATATCATATATATACTATATATATATATATATGTATATATATATATATATAATAATATATATATCATAATATATATATTATATATAACGTATATAAGTAATATATATATAATATATTTACTTACATTTAGCCCGGACAATGTATGAATCACTCACTGTATTCAACATATTCTAACATTTGAATTTCAGTGGGCCTCACAACACTCCGAAAAAGAAATTTAATTTAATGAAACTTATATCGAATACGAATTCAATATCCCCGTATTTAAAAAACTAACAGCTCAATTTTAATAAAAAACACAAAAATTTGTTATAAAATTATATAATAGAATATAATATGAAAATCGTCAATATTAATAACTTAAATTCCCACAAGATCACTCACATTATTGTTACATATAAACGAACTACTGCTGGTCCTGGCAGAGCATGGTACAATCCCGCCGAGGAAGAGTCGTGCGTGACTCAACGCTTTTTCTTAAGACTCTGTTTTTGAGTCAATATTTTACTGCGTTACGAAATTAAATAAGAGATATCAAGTTAGCATAAAATTATTAATTAGTTAATTATTATAATTAGTTATAATAATTTATATTATTTCTTGCTAATTGCCAATTAAAATGGGATAAATTTAAAAAAAATGACTGCTACCGACTCGTTAGGCACATCCACAGTTGCCTTGCCCTCAGAGAATAAGGAACTTTTTTTTTGACTTCGAGAAGTAACAATTTGCCAACGATCGCTACTATTAAAAAAGAATCGAGTAAGAAATTGATGACGGCAATCTTAAAGCTAGCTTCGACGAAAATCATTATGTTAAATATATAATATAATATATATACTTATATATATATAGTGTGATATATATATATTATATATATATGTATATAGTATATATATATATAAATATAGTATATATATATATAATATTAATAGTATAATATATATATAGTATATAATAATTTATATGTTCTGACCTTTTTTAAGTATTTTTTGGCTCAACTAAGCCAAGTAGGCGTGCCTAACTCTGCTACCCGCCAAAAGCCCGCCACTGATATAAATGATATAATATAATATACTATATATATATGTATTATATATAATATATATATATATATAAGTATATATATAATATATATATATATATATAATATATATTATATATATATTTTAGTATATTTAGCTAGTTACCTTTTTCCGGTTAAGATGCCAATCGTGTCATACAAATATTAGATTCCAATGTTTCTTTTTTTTTCTTTTTTTATATTTTTATTTAATATGTTTATGCTTTATTCACGTATTTTGTTTGATTAATTATAATTAAAAATTATTGTTTTGTTAATAATAATAATAATAATAATAATAATAATAATATAATAATAATAATAATAATAATAATAATAATAATAATAATAATTAATAATCGCGTTTTTTTGTTAGTTTATTTTTTTCTTTTTATATGAGGCTTTATAAACCGTTAGTCATAAGACGGTTAGGTTTGGGTTAGGTTTGATGTGAAATTTTTAGTCTTCTTTGAGACCTCACCCCACCCAACCCCGACCGCACCCACCCACTCGTTTTTTTTTTCTTTTAATATATAAATTTTTGATTTTATATCATTTAATTGGGGAGCTTAGGTGTAATTTGAGTTTAAAAATATTCTCTTCATATGAGTTATTTATTTATTTATTTATGTATTTATTTATTATTATTATTATTGATTATTAATTATATTAGTTATGAATTTTTTTTTTTTTTTTTTTTTTTTTTTTTTTTTTTTTTTTTTTTTTTTTTTTTTTTTTTTTTTTTTTTTTTTTTT
>JABUQX010058726.1:7500-47500 GCA_015478945.1 Trachelipus rathkii
AGGTTAGGTTAGGTTGGGTCAGGTTTAGGGTTTAGTAATATTTCAGTTTTGACTAGATTGGCATAGGTTATTTAGGTTTGGGTTATGTTAGGTGTTGTTAGAATTAGAAAGTTTGTTATAATATATATATAGATTATATATATTATATATATATATATATATATATATATAATATATTATTTATATATTATATATATATTTAGTATAATACATATATATATATAATATATAATATATTTTAATATACATAAGATTAAAAAAAATATATATATATTATAGTTGTTAGTAGTGTTTTTATGTTTGTGTATTGTTTTATTGTTATTGTTTAATAGTTGTTTGCATGTTAGGTTTTTATATTTGTATATTATAGTTGTTGTATATCTTAGCTATAATTTTTGTTGTTGGTAGTAGATTTATACTATATATTTTTGTTTTTGTGTTTTGGTTTGTTGTGTTTATTGTACATAAAGAGTTTAGTTTTTATTTAATTTTGTGTATTTGAGTTGTTTTATTTTAGTACTGTAGGTAGAACACTTGATGGAGAACCTTATAAGTGAGTGAGATATTGCCTGAATTTTTATTTGCATGTTTCCACACTATTTCTATTTAGGTGTAGGTTTTTATTGGTTATGGGTGGGTGTTGGTGGTTGTATTATGGTGGGTTGTGTGCTGTTATAGGGTTGTGTGGGTTTGGTGTGTGGTGTTGGTTTATTATTGGGTGAGTTGGTTGGTATTTGATTGTGTTTGGGTGGGGTAGGTGAGTATTTGTGGGGTTTATGTGGTTATTGAGTTTAGTTTATTGTTTTGTAGTTTGTGAGTTTTTTTGAGGGTGAGTGTGGTTAGTGAGTTGTATTAGTTGGTACTCGGGTGTGAGTTATTTGTGGATTTGTGGTGTTGAGGTATTGTTAGTGTATAGTGTGGTACTAGGTAGTGGTATAGTGATTTGGTTGTTGATTTTGTATGTGTAGTGTTTAGTTAGTGGTTAGTGAGTGATATAGTGTAATGTGATTGGTTGAGTTGTTATGTATTATGGGTTTGAGTTGGTGGCGTGTTGTTTGTTTGGGTTTAGGTTTAGGCTGGAGTGGGGTGATTTTTAGGTGTTATTTTGTGGTGAGTTATATGTTTGTAGGGTGGTGGTGGTTTGTGTTTGTTGTATTTGGTTATAGAATTTGAGGAGATGTGTGTAGTGTTTGATGTTGTTTGTCTGTTTTTGTGAGCGTTCTGTGATCGATCTACTAACTGTTTTTTTTTATTTGTTTAGTTTTGTGTGTGTTGGTTTTATATATATAAGATATTGTGGTATAGGGTTGTGTTAGCCGATTGTTGTAGTGTATGGAATTGCGAGAACTGTACTTCTCTTGTGAATTAGTTGAGGAGAATTTGTTGTTATAACTCATTTATTCGCTCTGATATATTGGAGAGCGGAAGTAGTATCATAATCAATTGTGCTGGTCGAGTGATTTGAAGGTGTTCAAATGGTAGAGAAATTTATATTGTTTCGCTTTTCGTTGATGAGATTGTTTTTGTGGTGGTTCTAGTTAATGCATATGTGTGTGTGGTCTTTCTTTAATGATTATTAAGTGAGTTGTTTGCTGAGAGAGTAGGAGCGTATTAGTGAGTGTTTTGTTCTATATTTAAGTTGTTGTAATTATTAGTGTTGTTATTATTGTGTTGTTTCTGGTTTCTGTTATGCTAGTGTAACAGTTCGTTCTTCTTCTTCTACTTGTTTGTGTGTTGTTGTTTGGTTACGGATAATGTGGGCATTGGTGTGCTTTTGGTAGGTTGTATTAGGGATAGTGTGTGAGTTCTAGTGTGATGTGATCGTTTGTATCAACTGGTATGTCTCTGTTGTGTTGTTGTGACTGAATGATAATTAGTTCTGTTGAAGTATAAAAGAAAAAGCGAGACATATATTGATGATATTTGAGTGGTGTATTGAGCGCGGAAGTATTGGCGTCGAAGCGTTGATAGTTTGTTCTTTTTCGTCTATTAGTGAGTTATGTTGTTAGGGTAAGGTTATTGCTCTTATTTATTAATTCGTGCTTTGAGTTTATACGTATGTAGAGTGTTTTCTGTGGTTATATCGTGTGGCGAGTAGGACTTTAAGGGCGAGAAGAGTTGTTATAAGTATTGAGGTGTTTCAGTTATAATGCTTGGATTTTATTATGTGGGAGTTGTTAGGTGGTTATGGTGGAGTTGATGTGTTTGCTCTTATGTAGCGTGTCTTGCATACAGGGGTGGTGTTGGTGGGTTTTTGGTGGGGGTTTTTGGGTGGTTTGTTGGTGGGGGGGGCTGGTTGTGTGGTGGTATAGTATTGTGTGGCATTTTGTGTTTGAGTTGTGCTGTAACGATACGTGATGGTTTTGATCTATTGTTGTATGAGTTGTTTTGTTTGTCGTTGGGTGTGTGAGTTTCTCTTGAAATATGTGATTTATATTGAATGTAGTGTCTCAAGAGTTATTTTGGTCTTTTGTGATTTGATGGTGTAGTTTGATTTTGAGTAGTTGTTTCTAGATAGCTAAGGATTTATTATTCTTAATATTGAGTGTTTTTTATCATAACTCCTCTAGTTATCGACGATGTAAATGTATATTCTGCAATACGTGTTTTTTCAAGGATCGATTTGCTGTGTGATAATTTAGTGTGTGTTATGATGAATGTGTTCTAGTGTTAGAGAGTGATGTGTGAGATGATATTTTGTCATTGATTATTGAACTGCCTCGCATAAAGGAATGTATTTTAAGATCATTTTTTCATTAGATAGACTCCTCATAATTGATATGGGATATTTCTTCAAATAACTCATTTTTTTTATGGAAAAATTTATATTGGAAGATTAGTACGTCTCGTTTTGAGTACGTATGATGTTCAGGGGAGAACAGATAACCGTGTATCTTATTTTCAGGTCGGCGTTGGGTTATCATCCGAGCTAAGAAAAGGTTGTATCAGAAATTAAACTTTAACAATATGTAATTTGATTTAGTGATTATTTGGTGATTTGTTGATGTGAAGTTTTTTGGTATTTGATGTTTTTTGGTGGTTATGTAGGTGTGAGATTTAGTTGTGGTGTAAGGTGGGATTGGTGTGTGGATATTTGGTATTATTGTATGTTTTATTATTATGTGAGTATATTTGAGTTGATGTGTTAGTGGGTATGTTAGTGGTTATGTATTGTGGTTAGTTAATTTGTGCTTTATGTGTATTGTTTTGTGGTGGTTGGATGGTATTTAGGATTTGTTTGTATGGTTTATTTTGAGTGAGATTTATTGTTGTTTTATGTAATGATTTTTGTTAGTTGTAGTTAGTTTTTTTAGATGTGTGTGAGGGTGTGTTTGAGAGTTGTGTGGAGTGAGTTCGATAATGTGTATGTGTTGGGTGTAGATTGACAAATGGAGTCGGTGGGTAGCTTAGAAGTTGTTTATTAGTATGGTTTTAGATGAGTAAAAGAAGTGAAAAATTGTGCTGTGTTATTGTATTAAGTCTGAGTTAGGGATTGGATTGAGAGAGAGAGGTAGGGTGAGAGAGATGATATTGAGAGGATGTGAGGAGAGTGATATGAGTAGATGTTTGAGTTTGTATTTGTATGAGAGTGAGAGAGAGATGGGGTAGGATGAGTGAGTAGAGTTAAGTGAGAGGTAGTAGAGCGGAGAGTTTGTATGAGATGTAGGATGAGAGAGGAGAGAGAGAGAGAGTAGAGAGAGGTAGGTCGAATGGTTAAATTAAGTTTAACGATAGATATTATAAGGATGGTATGGTTAGAGAGATTGATTTATATAGAGAAGACAGTATTCGGAGACATTGTGTTTGAGATTTAGAGGATTATTTCTTATTTCAGTTAGACCGGATGAAGAGTTAGGTTGTTATTCGATTGTGTGGCTATTGCTGTGTATGATTATGTTATCCTTGTGATGTGTTTGGTATGGGTTTGTATTCGCATATAGTTTGGTTGTTCTTTATTGTAATTCTCTGGAATAATATTGTATATACATAAAAATACGAGCCTGATTTAACAAATGAGCTTTCAACTCGTCTTGACTTTTGAAACTATCGAATGAGTTTTCAGTGAATCGTGTAATAATGAACTTAATCAAATGAATTTATAACGAGCAGTTGCTAATAAGGGATCTAGTCTTTTAACGTAAATGATGGTTGAGAATATTATGTCACTCTTTCAATGTTTGTTTTTATATAATTGAAATCAAATAGATTGTAATTAGTGCTGGTTGTATATTTTAGTGATTTTAGGTATGTGTTTTGTTTTGTGCATTGAGTTTTAGGTTACGTTTTGTATTTGTTTTTAGTTGTTGTTTTTTTATTTTAGGGTGTGTTTGGTGTTGTGTGGTTTTTGTATTATATTTGGTGGTGTTTAGGTGTTTATATTTTTTTGTTGGTTTTTATTATTATATATTTATATATTATATTATATTATATATATATAATATATATATATATATATATATATATATATATATATTATGTGTGTGTGTAGTTTGTGTGTGTGTGTGGTGCGGTGTCGGTTGGTGTTGTCGTGTATTGTTAAGAATGATTTTCCTCTGCTATTAGCAGTTAATCTTTCGGTCGGGTAAGATGGTTGTTCGATTGTCGGAAATTGGCATGATCGGGCGAGCTTTTGTGTGGGACGTTCTGCTATTGAGATTTCAGTTCTTATAATGTTTAAGTACGAGTTAGTCTAGCTTTCTTATGTTTATATGGATGTAATTAGGCGCCTTAGTTAGTGGTTGAGATTCTGTGACAGAGATTATGGATTTGTGGTTCCTTGCGACTCCAATGTTCTTTTTTAACTCTTACGGTAAGAATACTTTAATGGGGTTTCCCTGGCAAGTTGCTGGAACCATACGAACAATTAATTTATATTGTTATTAGTTTTTTTCATGTGTTTGTTTTGTTATTAAAATGCATTCCATTTGTTATTTTATGATGCATGCTTATTTTTTGTCTGCAATTATATATTATTTGAGTATTGTTATGGTTTTTAAGTATTAGGAGTTGAGTGGATTATTATTTTCGTGTTTTGTATTATGTGTTGTTTATTTTATGAGTGTTATGTTGTTCTGTGGTTGATGTTGTTTATGATATTTTTTTTTGTATGTGATTGTGAGTTTGGAATATCGAAGAATTGTTCTTACCTATGAGAACAAATTGAAAAAAAAAAATTTTTTATTTATTGTTATGGTGTACGACTAGGGTTGTCATGCATCCGTATTTTCCCGGAGATCATTCTTTTGCTATACTTCAGTAAACATTGTTAGTATTGTTATTTTCTGACGTAACTTTTTCTATATGGGTGGTATGGTGTGGTGTGGTTTTTTGGGTGGTATGTGGGAGGTGTGATGTGTTGGGTGTGGGCCTTATAGTTTATTAGTTGTTAGGTTGTGGTGATGGTATTGTGTAATTTGGGTAGTGAGTTGTGGTTTGGTAGTGTTTTTCCTAGTATTAGTTTAGTGAGTATTAGGTAGTTGAGTGTTATTTGACTAGTTGATTAGTAGGGGTTATGTGAGTGTTTGTTAGTTGATGGGGTGAGTGATGTTGTTGTTAGTGATAGGTGTGATTGTATGTTTTATTGTGTAGGTTTATTGTATGTGTAGGGGTGATTGGTATTTGAGTGTAGGGGGTTGGTGGTGTTATTTTGGTTATTATTACTATATGTATGGTTTATGGGTTTTGTGTGTGGTGATTGAGGGTTGTTGGTGTGTGTTTTGGGGTGTGTTAGTATTGTGATTGTTATATGATGTAGCTTTGTTGGTGTGGTTCTAGGGTGTAGGTGATATTGTTGTGTTTGTGGTTAGGTTGTTGGTTAATTGTGTATTATATATTGGGTTGGGCTTGCTGCGCTGTTGCTTTCGCCGCCGCCATTTTCTGAGCGCAATTATATTTTTGTGTGTGTGTGGGTTAAACTGTAGTCTAGTTCTGTTGTAGCAATATTTGTTGTTCGATGGTGAGATCGTTTATTTTGTGTGCGTTGTGGTGTTATGTGTGTGTGTGACAGTTATTCGCGTTGAATATGTTTTTTTGTTTCTCGTGTGTGTCGGGTGTTATTTTTTCTTTGTAGTAAAGTGGTTAGTTTCGTAAATTGCAGTAAGTAGGTTGTAGTTAGCAGTAATTAGTTGAGTGTTATGGATCTATTAGTTTAGTGTTGAATATGTTGGTGTGGTTTTGTGTGAGTGGGATTTACATCAGTTGTTGGTAATAGTTTGTGTTTGAGGTTGTTTTGTTATATTTTTGTAGTGTGTGGGTTTAAGTATGAGGTCTATTTTTCATATTTGCTTGACGTTATGAATGTATTATTTGTTGAGTGTCTTTCGTTGGTGGGATTGCAAATGCTGTGAGAGTATTCTTGTTAATGATTTTTCTTTGTGATGTTTGGTTCGTTGTAATTTTTGTTATTGTGTTTATGAAAAGTTTTTTGTAGTTTTTGATTTGTTGTGGGTTGGGTGGTCTGTGTGTTTTTTCATTTCTCTTGAGGGGTTGTACCTTCTTGGTTGCTCTCTGTTGGGTTTATTTTTGTTAGATTAAATTGGATGATTTATATTTATAAGATGGTCAGTATGGATGAAAAAGAAAAAAGATTGATATAAGTTGGTATTTATTTATTTGGTCGAAGTATTTAATTTTGCTAGTATGAATACAGGATAAACAAGAGCATGATAATGTAAATGTAGGTGATGCAGGGTAGTGAGGGTTGGTTTAGTTGATATTATTTGAGGTGAGTTATGTGGGTTTGGGTTTATGTTTGTGATGTTAGTCATATTGTTGATATTTATGTGATGGTTTTGTGGCCATTGTTTTTGAGTGAGTTATTCAGGTAGTGTTGTGAGTGAGTGATGTGAGTTTTTGTAGTTTGTTTAGGTGTAGTTTAGTTGTATTTGCTGTATATTTTATGTGTGGATGGGGTTGTTGTTTTGATTGTGTTTGTGGGTAGGTGTGGGTGTTTGTATTATGTTATTGATTATTTTCTTTATTGGTAGGTTATACATGATTTTTAGTTTGAAGGTATGGTGATATTATTAGTTGGAGTTATGAGGGTTTTATTATATGTGTATGGGGTTGTGATGTTAGGATTGTTCTGTGGTTTTGTATGAGATTGGTATGATGTTTTTTATAGTTATATAATTTTGTTGGTGTGTTTTTATAGAGTGGAGTAATCATGATGGTTGTTTTGTGCGAGGTTGTGAGGTGAGTTAGTTCAGTGTGTTTATTGGTTAGTTTTTACTTTGTGCGTTTGCGTAGTGAGCGTCGTAGTTTTGGTATTATATTAGTTTTATGGTTATTGATTGTTAGTTATGTTGTAATATTTAGGTTATTTGTGTTGGGGTGTTGTGGGGTGGGTTTTGTGATATAGTTCTGTATGTGTTTAGTGGGTTTTGTGTTGTTTGATGTATGGTTTACGTTTTTTGTATTTTTTGTGATGTTTAAGTGGTATTGGTGTTTTTTGTGATAGGGGTAATATTGAGGTGTTTTTTGTTGGGTTGAGTGATGGTTATTTGAGATGGGATTATATGAGATGGGTTTAGGTTGCTCGTTGAGACGAGTTTGTCACGCTTTACTGAGTATTTGCATTGTTACTCTAGAGGTCAGTGTGATGTAGTGAGCATGGAGTGAGGCGAGTGTAGGTATGATGAGAGTAGGAGGGTTTGCTGAGTGTTATGTAGGTTAGTTAGATGTGCTGAGATGAGAGATGAGATGGTGATGTATGAGTGTAGAGAGAGAGAGAGAGTAGTATGGGTTGAGTTGCGAAAGTAATGTCGGTTCGTAGTGGGTGTAATAATTTGTATTTTTATTGTTTGTTTGGTGGTTTGGAAGTAAATCGTGTTCTTTTTTTTATTTGTTTTTTTGGGTGTTTGTTTTCTTGCGTTGTTAGAGGTTAGTATTAGTTATAGTATATTATTTTGATATTTTATTGTTAGTTTTTTATATATTTGATTCATTGTATTTATTTTTTATTGTTTTATTTTGTGGGTTTGTTATGTTTTATTTGTGTAAAGTAGTAGTAGTGTGTTTTGGTATTTGTTTATGATTGTTGGTTGGTTTTTGTTTTTTGTGTTTGTTGTTGTTTTTTATGTTTTTTTATTTATTGTGACTTAGTTATGTTGTTTATTTTATTATTTTTATTTTTGTGTATTTTATTGTGATATATATTTTATTATTTGTGGTTGATTTTTCCCCTTTTTTGTTTTGATATTATAAAATTGTTAGTTTGTATTTTTTTTTTTTTTTTGATTTATTATTTTGTTTTTTTTTTTGGTATTATTTGTTGTGTGTTTTGATGTTTATGTTTTTTTGTTGAGGTTTATTTTGTTGGTAATGTTGGTTTTTTTTTTTTGTTATTTTGTTATTTTTGTGGGTGGGTTTGTTGGTTGAGGTTTGAGTTTTAGTTGTTTGTTTGTTTATTTTTAGTGTTTGTATTTGTGTATTGTGTTGTTTTTGTTCTATTTATTTGTGGTTTGTATTTGGATGTTTTGTGGTGGTATGGGTGGTGTTTGATGTAGTGGTTGTAGGTTAGTGGTGATTTGGGTGGATGTTTTTGTTTGTAGGTATATTGGGTTGTTGTTGGTTTAGTGTAGGTGAGTGATTTTTGTTTGGGTGTTTTTTTGTGGGTTGTGGTTTGGTTGTGGTTGATGTGAGGTTGGTGTTTGTATGGTTTGGTATGTGTGAGGGTTTGATTGTTTGGGTGTGTTAGGTGTGTGGTGGTTTGTGTGGGTTGTTATTTTTA
Organism: Trachelipus rathkii; assembly: GCA_015478945.1. Taxonomy (NCBI): domain Eukaryota; kingdom Metazoa; phylum Arthropoda; class Malacostraca; order Isopoda; family Trachelipodidae; genus Trachelipus; species Trachelipus rathkii. The sequence goes on from JABUQX010058726.1 coordinate 16,232, forward strand.
TGTGGGTTTGGTTTTAGGTAGTGGTATGTGTGGAATTGTGGTTAGGTTTGACTTGGTAAGGTGGAGGTTGGTGGTGGATTATGAGAGTTTTTTAGTGTTACGTTTGGGTGTGTGTAGGTGAGTTGGTTTATTGTGGTGGGTGTGTGCTAGTTGTCTTCATGGAATTTAGTTGTTGTTCGGTATTGTAGGTAGGCGTTTTATTGTATTGTTTTTGTGAGTAGTTATTTTTTGAGTGTTGTGATGTGTTGGTATTTGTGTGGTGTTGTGATGTGTAGTTTGAGGTTTGGGTATTGTGTTTGGTGAGTGAGTTATGATGCTGGTTATTTGTTTTTAGGTTATGTTAGTTGATGGTTTGGTGTTTGTGGTTTGGTTGAGTGAGGGGGTGTATTGTGTGAGTGAGTAGTGGGGGGTGGGTGTGTGTGTAGTGTGAGTTAGTGGTTGTTTAGGAGATTGGTGTGGCGATATGTATTGTTTCAGGGTGATGTTTTCTGAGTTTTTTAGTGAGTTTATGTTTTTGTTGGGGTAGTTTTTTGTGTTAGTTTGTAATGGGGTTTCAGTGTGTGTGCTGGTGGGTTGTGTTGTGTATGGTAGGTAGTTGTAAGGTATTTTTAATAGGCATGTGTTTGTGTGAAGGGGTGGTGGTGTGGGTGAAACCAAATTATTTGATATTAATGGTGGTTGGCGTTATTAGCTTTTGCCGAGTGTGGTGGGAATGTCGTAGATGAGTTTGCTATGATGTGTTTGGTTATTGATTGTTGTGGTGTTGTTGTTGTGTTTGTTTGAACGGAATTGGGGATGTTCTTGTTTTGTAGTTATGGGGGGTATGGCTTGTAGTTTTGTGTGTTTGTTTTTGTTGGTTGTTTTTGTTCGTGTTTTTAAGTGGTTGTTGGTTTGGTGGGGGCTTGTTTTTGTGGCTCGTGATTATGGAGTAATGGTTGGTGATTGTTGTGAGGTCTCTTCGTGGGGTTGGTGGGTTTTGGTTGGTTTAGTTTGGGGTGTTTGTGGTTTTATTGTTGTGTGTGAATTTGTGTTTGTGTTTGTGTGTTTGTGATGTGATTTGGGGGTTTTTTTTTCTCGTGGGCTATCATTAGTTATTAGTGATTGGGTGGGTAGTTGAAGTGTTTGTTATGTTATGGGTGTGAGGGTGGATGAGTGTGTTTGGTGGTTTTATTTTGTTGTTATTGTATTGATGGTGTGGAAAATAATTATATTTGTTCGTATTTTTAGTGGTGGTGTGGAGTATGTTGTGGATTCATGGGTATATGTTTCTTGGTTGTTTGGGTTTTTGAGTATCTTTGTTTTTTTTTGTGGTTAATGTTGCTTTTGGGTAGGTTGGTGAGGTGTGTTGGGGGTTTTTGTGGTGTGTGGGTTTGGGGTTGGTGTTGGGTGTTGTTGGTGCATTGTGTGGTTGTGAGTTATGTTTTAGTGTGAGTGGGGTTCTTGGTTGTTTTATCTTTTGGTTTGGTTTATTGTATTGATTGTTGCGTTAGGGTGTGTTGATGGGTTTGATGTCTAGTGTTAGGTGTGTTGTTGATGGTGTGGGGTTGTTTTTGGCTGTTGTAGCGTTTTGTTGTTAGTGTATTACGATGTGTGGGTTGTTGTTTTTTTGGTGTTGGTGGAGGTTGTGTTTGTGTTGTAGTGGTTTGTATGGTATTGAGGAGTTAAAAATTTTGTGTGCGATTAGTGTGGGGTTTGTTTGTGATTAGGTGTGGTTGGGGTGGGGTGTTGAGCTTAGGGTTTTTATTGTGTGGTTATTTTATGTTTTGAGGTGTTGTGGTTCGTTTGTTTTGTTGTGATTTTGTGGTAGTTTTGAGGTGGTTTGGGCGTGTGGGTTTTGTTGTGAGGTTTTGTGTGTCGGTGGATTTAGTTGAGTGGTTGGGCGGGCGTTTGTTGCTGTGTGGTTTGGGTTTCTTTTGGTTTTGTGTGTTATTGGTAGTGTTTTGTGCTTTAGTGATGGTTGAAGTTGTTTGTTGTGTTATTCGTGTTGGTGGATGACTGTTTTTGTTTTTGTGGTGATGTATTGTTGTTGGTGTGAGAGATATATGGGTTTTGTGCTGTTCTTGGTCGTTGTTGGTCTTGTTCTTTGTTTTCTGTGTGGGGCGAGTGTTTTCTTTGATAGATTGTTAGTCTGATGTGGTGTATGTATGAGTGTGGTTTGTGTGCTGTGGGTGGTTTTTTTTATAGTGTGGTGGGCAGTGGTGGTGGGTCGTGTTGTGTGGGAAGTTGTTGTTGTGGTGTTTCTTTGGTTGGGAGGGTGTGGTGCGGGTGTTTGTGTTGTGTTGTTGGTATTCTGTTGGTTGTGTTTGTGTTGTAGAGGGGCTTGTGTATTGGGCGTTGGTTTCGTGGTTGGTGAGTGGGTTTTGTTTGTTGGGGTGGGTATTGCTCGATGCTTCGTGTTGGTCTGTTGTGGTCTGCTGATTGTGTTTTTCGGTGTTGTTTTTGGTGTTGGGTGTGTGTTGGTGTTTGTGTTGTGTGGTTTTTGGTTGTTGGATTCTCTGGTGTAGATTTTTGTTGTGTTTGGCGTTTGGATTGGTAGTGTGGGGTTACTTAGTGATAGTTTGAGTGGGTTGTATGTAGATAGTGTTCAGGTAGTGTAGTTTTGTATGATGTGCTTAGATGTTGGGATGATTGTGTTGTTATTTGTGTGATGGGTGTAGCGTGCAATAGTTTTTTTTGGTTTGTTGGTTTTTTTTGGGGTTTGTTTTGGGGAGGATTTGTGTGTGGATTTGTGTGTGTGTGGCTGGGGCGTTGTGTTGTGGTTATCGAGGATGGCGTGCTCTATTGTTTTGTTAGCTGGATATCGTTGGCCGACTTGTTTCATCGTTCTTTCCATTCTAGGTCATTCCAACAAACAGACTTTGATTGGTTTTTCTGAATTGTTTTTGTGGGAGGTGTTTCTTGGTGTTGGTGTTGGGCTTGTTTTTTGTATGGTTTTGCGGTGGTATGTGATTTGTATGGAGGTATTAGTCGTTGTATTTTGTCGTGTGCGTGTCTGTTAGTGTGTTGGTTTTTGTTGTGCGAATTCTGTTTGTTGCGCGTTTTTTAGTTGTGTTGTAGTGAGTTTTTTTGGTATTGTGTTGGGGTTGTTTGTGTGGAGTTAGGGAGTTTGTATTATTGTTGATGTTGGTGTGGTTGATTGTTGTTGGAGTGAAGATTTATTTTTTCTCGATTGTGTTTTATAAGGCGTATGTATTAAACTGTACACGTCAAACTAGATGATCTCTGCACACTCATTCTAAATATTTATGCTATAGGTTGAATGAAATGAGAATTTATTTATAAAATTTTCAATATTACTGTATATGTATATTTTAATTTAGGGTGTGTGGTTTATATGTGATGTTTTTGATATTATAGTCTCTGTAATTAATTGTGGTGGTTTAGTGGTTGTTGAATAGAGGGGTTGGTAGTTAAGTTGAATAGTTTGGTTGTGTTTTATGTAGTTTGTTTGTGTAGTTAGAGTATGTGGGGGTGAAGTATGGTGTTTTGCAAGTGAGTGATATGTAAGGAGGTAGAGGAGATGTAAGTGTTAAGAATGATTGTTGTGTGGCATTGTATGTAAGATGAGGAGATAGATAGGTTTTTCGTGTGGTTAGATGTAGTACCGGTATGTATTTGTTGATTTGTGTGAGTTTATAATTTTTTGTTTGTTTTTGTTTTCTGATTGGCGGTTATAGCTTCTGGCTGTGTGTCGTGGTTGCTGTGGGGGGTGCTTTTCTCTTTCGTTGCGGCGTCTTGTTGGTGTCTGTGGTTGTTTAGCTGGGTTTTGTGGGTTTGGTGTTCGTTTGTTGTGGATGGTTCTGTGTTTGGTGGTGTGTTGAGTGGGTTGGTTTGTTTTTGGCGTAGTTGTTTTTTTCGTGGGTGGTTGTTGGTGTGTGTTGTGTTTTGTTTTGTGGGTTTTTGATGGGTTTGTTCGTGGGGGTGTGTGGTGGTGGGTGGGGGGGGTACTGTGTTGTGTTTGTTTGGTTTGTTGTGTTTGGTTGTTGTTGGTTTTGTAGTGTGTTTCTTGTTGGTTTGTTTTGTTTGGTTTGTGTGTGGGTTTGTGTGTGTTGTTGTTTGGGTTGGTTGTTTTATTGTTTTGCAACGGTGTTTGTGTGTGTTTTGTGGTAGTTGGTTGGAGGTGTTGTGCTTTGTTGTGGTTGTTTGTGTGTGTGTTTTGTTTTTGGTGTGTTTTGGGTTTTGGGGTTTTTGGGTTTGTGTTGTTTGGGGTGTGGGGGGGTTTTTGGTCGTGTGGTGTTGGTGTTTTTGTGGGTATTTCGGTGTGTTGTTGTTTCTTTGGCGTGTTTCTGTGTGTTGCGTCGTGTGCTTGTTGTGTGTTGTGGTTGTGGTGCTTTCTATGGTTGTTGTTTTGTTGTTGTTGGGTCGTGTTTGGTGTCCTTTTTTTTTGAGTTTTTTTGTGGTGGGTTTTTTTGCGGGGTGTGTTTTGTGTGGGGTGTGGTGTATTGGGTCGGTTGGTGGGGGTTGTTTTTGGGTGGTTTTGTGGGTGTCGTGTTTTGGGTTGTGTTGTTTGTGTGGTGTGGTGGTTGGTTGGGGTTGTGGGGTTTGGTTTGTTTGGGTGTGGGTGGCGGTGTTGGTGGTTTTTGATTTGTTTTTTTGTGTGTGTTTTTTGTGTGGTGGTTATTGGTTGTTTGTGTGTTTTGTTGGTTTTCGGGTTTGTTTTTGTTTGTGTTGTTTATTTGTTTGGGGTTTTTTTTTGGGGGTGTTTTGTGTGTTTTGTTGGTGTTGTGTGGGTTTTGTGGGTTTGTTGTTTGGTGTGGGTTGTGTTGGGTGTTTGGGGGTTTTTGGGTTTTGGGTGTTTGTGTTTGTGGGTGTTTTTTTGTGGGGGGTGTGTTGTGTGGTTGTGTTGTTTGTTGTGTGGGTTGTTGTTTTTTGTGTTGGGGTGGTTGGTGTATTTGGTTGGTGGTGTGGTGTTTTTTGGTGGTGTGGGTTGGTGTTGGTTTGTTCGTTTTTGTTTTGGTGTGGTGGGGTGGTTGGGGTTTTGTTTTGGGGTGGGGTAGAGTGTTATTGATGTTTGTGTTTGTTGGTGCTGTGGGTGTGTGTTGGTGTGTTTGGTTTCTGTGTCGGTTTGCCCGTGTTGTGGCTCGGCTGTCTGTTGTTGGTTTTTGTTGTGTCTTGGTGTGTGTGTTGCGTTCTGGTGGTTGTTGTTTTTTGTGTGTTGTGTCGTGTCGTTGGTTGGTTGAGTTTTGATGTTTGGGTTGCTCGTTTGCGGTCGTGGTGTTTGTTTGGGTGGTGGTGTTGTGGTGGGGTGTTGGTGTGGTGTGTTTGTGGTTGGTTTTTTTGGTGGTGTTGTGGTTTTTGTGGTGTGTGTGTTGTGGTATGTGTTGGTGGTTGTTGTGGTTGTTGTGGTCGTTGTGGTCGTTGTGGTCGTTGTTTGTGTATGTATGTATGTAGGTTTGTATGTTTGTGTTTTTGTGTTTGTGGTGGTCGTTTTTCTTGGTGTGGTGGGTTGTGCGTGATTTTGTGTGGGTTTGCGTTGTTTTGTGTGGGTGTGGGTTTGTGTTGGGGTGTGGTTTTGTGGTTTGTGTGGGGGTGTGGTGGGTTTGGTGTTTGGTGGTGTTTTGTTGTGTGTTATTGTTGGGGTGGTGTTTGTTGTTGTGGTGTGCGTGTTTGTGTGGGTGTGTGTGTGGTGTTGTTGGTTTTGTGTGGTTTGTGTGTGGGGTTGTTGTGGTGTTTTTGTCTGGTGTTGTGTGTGTTGTGGGTTTGGGTGTGGTTGTGCGTTGGTGGGGTTTTGGGGTGTTTGGTTGTCTGGGGTGGGTGTTGTGTGGTGTTTGTGGTGATGTGTGGGTATCGAGATTGGTGTTTGTTGTGTTTTTGGTGTTGTGGTGTGTGTTGTGTTTGTTGGTCGTGGTTTGGTGTGGTTGGGATTGTGGTTGTGTTCGTGTGGGTTGTTGGTTGTGTGTGGTTCTGTGGTGTGCTGGGGTTGTTGTTTGTGGTTTGGTTTGTGTTGCTTGGTGTTGGTGGTTCGTTTGGTTGGTTTGGTTGGGGGATGTTGTTGGTGAGTTGGTTGTTGATGTTTGTTGTGTTTTTCTTGTTGTGGTATCTTTGGTGGTATTGTTGTGTTTTGCTGTGTTTTTTGTGGTTTGTTGTGGGTCTGGTGTGGGGGGGTGTGTTGAGGTTTGTGTGTTGCGTTGTGGTGTGTTTTGTGTGTGTGGTGTGTGTTGTGTTGTTTTTGTTGTGTTGGTTCTTGCTTTTTTGATTTGTGGGTTTGTGGGGTTGGGGGGTTAGGGTTGGTGTTTTTTTTGTGTTGGCGTGTAGTTCGTGTTTGTTGTTTCGGTTTTGTTGTGTTGTGGTTTTTGGCGTGTTTGTCTTTATTTGTGTTTTGTGGTCTGTGTGGTTTGTGTGGTGTTTTGTGTGGGGGCTTGTTTTGGGCGTTCTTTTGTTGGTGTGGTTTTCGCGTGGTTTTTGTTTTGTGTTGCGGTGTGTGTTTTGTTTTGTGTGTGTGTGTTTTGTTTTTGGTTGTGTGATGTGGGTGGTTCTGGTTGGTGCTGGTGTGCTGTTTGTTGGTTTTGTGTTGTGTGTGTTTGGTGGGTTTGTGTGTTGCTGGTGTTGTGGGGTGTGTCTCGTTGTGTTGGGTGTTGGGTGTGTGTTGTGGGGGTGTTTGGTGTGTGGTTTGGTGTGTGGTTTGGTGTGTTTGGTTGTTTGTTTGTTGTTGGCGTTTGTCTGGGTTTTGGGTTTGTTTTGGTGTGTTGCTTGTGTTTTTGGGAGTGTCTTTTTTTTGTTTCTCGGTGTCTTGTTGTGCGTGGCGTCTTCTTTGCAGTGTTTGCTTATTCGTGTGTGTGATATGTGGGGGGGGTGGTAGGGGTGGTTTGTGGGTTGTGGGTGTTTTGTGGATTGTTGTGGTGTGTGGTTTGTTGTGGGTGGGGGTTGTGTTGTTTGTGGTTTGCGTATAGTTAGGGGTTGTTGTACGGTGCTGGGTTTATTTTGTAGGTGTTGTTGTGTGGGTTGTAGTTGTGCAGTGTGTGATGATTCTGGGGTGGAGAAGGAAACAGAAAGTTACTCGGTGGTGTTGTTGGGTTTGAGTGTAGTGCTTGAGTTATTCTGTTTTGGCGGGTTGGGTTGTTATGTCAGTGAGTTCGTGTGTTGGGTTAGGGTGTGGTGTGTATTAGTATTTATTTGTGTTTTTGTGTGTGGTGTTTGTGTGAGTAGTTATGTGTTTGTGGTGTGGGTTATTACTTGTGTTGGTTATTTTGGGGTGTGTTATTGTTAGGTGTGGTGTAGGTTGTTGTTATTATGATTAGGGGTTGTTATTTTGTTTGGGTACGTGGTTTATGTGAGTGTGTATTTTGATGGGGGGTTTGTTTGTTTATTATTTAGTGTGATTGGTGTATATATTTATGTGTGTTTTTCTAATACTTAATGCAGGTATGTTTGGTTATGTTTGATGTGTGTTGTTTGTGTTTGTATTTTTGAAGTGTTGGGTAGTTATTTTTGGTTTTTGTGGTGGGGTTATTTGATTCTTGAGTTTTTAGGTTGTGGGTGTGTTAGTTGGGTTTGGTGTGTGTAGGGTGCGTTGTGGGGTGAGTTGGGTATTGTTTGTTTGTTGTTTTGTACGTAGCTAAATTTGAGTGTTGTGCGATTTGGTTTTTTTGTTGTAGTGGTTGTGTTTGTTGTGTGTGTTGTGTGTTGTTTGGTTATTTGTGTGTGATGGTGTGTTGTTAGGTGTGTTTTTTAGTTTTGTGTTGGTTTGCTGTGAGGGTTGTGTGGTTTTGGTTGTGTTTGATGTGGGAGTTTTAGTGTGTTTTTGATTTGATGGTTGTGTGTGTTTGTGTATGGGTGTTGGGTTTTTTTGTGTTTGCTTGGAGTGTGGGTTGCTGTGCGTGATTTTATGTCGGGTGTGGTTTTAGTGGGTAGTTTTGTGTGTGTGTTGATTGTTTTTGGGTGTTGGTGGGGTGTAGTTGTGTTGTGTTGTGTTGTGATGTGTTGTGTTGTGTTGTGTGTGTGGTTGTTTGCTTGTTATTTGAGTGTTGTTTGTGTGGGGTTGTGAGTGTTGTACTTTTTTTTTAGTGGATCGATTTATCTATGTAGTTTTGGTATTGTGTGGTTTTTAGTGGTCTTTTTGGTTGCTATTGTGTTGGTTGGAGTTTGTGTGAGTTCTGCAGGTTGATGGTTTTTTAGGGCAGTTATCTGCGCGGTAGATTGGGTGGTGTGGTTTTGTTGGTTATGTGTGTGAGGCGTTTTTTGTGGGGTTTGTGATGTTGTGATGGTGTTTGATTGTGTGTACTTTTTAGTTGTGGTAGATGGTTTGTATGGTGTGGTTTGATGTGTTATGTGTGTTATTTTGATGGGTGTTGATTTTGGGTTTGAGTGTTAGTTTGTGGGGTGGGGTGTTGATGTTTTGGGTTTGGTAAGTTTTTGTTATTTGGGTTGGGTTTGTTGAGAGTTTTGTGTTGAGTGGGAGTTGGTGTGTGGGTGGCTTGTTGGTTTGTGATTGTGGTGTGTAGTTTTGTGGGTTTGATTTTGATTTATTAAAAGAGCTGTTTTTGGATTTTTGTGTGTGATTTGTTTATTTGTTTTTTGTGGGTTGGTTTTTTTTTGTTGGTGTTTTGTTTTTTTTGGTGTAGTTGGTTGGTAGTTGAGGGTGCGTTTTTATTTGTGTATTGTTTTTGATGGGTTTGTGGTTGTGTAGGCTATGTGTATGGTTGTGATTGGTATTTTTTGTTTGTGGGATATGGATGGTGTGATTATGGGTTTGACTGTTGATTGTTGATTTGTGTGTTGTTTGTTTGCGTGGTATATTGTGGTTACTTTGAGGTGATTGCGGTTAGTGTGGTTTGAGTTTGAGGGTATTGAGTCGTTGTTTGTGGTTTAGATGTTGTGTGGGGTTGTAGTGTTTTTTATTTTTTGTTTGTGAGGTGTTTGGTGTGTTTGTGTTTTTTGGTGTGATTTTGTGGTGTTTTTGGGGGGTGTGTTTTTTTTGGTGTTGATGGGTGTTTTGACGTGTGTATTGTGTTGAGGTTTTATTGGTTGTGGTGGTTGGGTGTTTTTGGGTGTTTGGTTGATGTGGTTGGGTTTGTGTGTATTATGGGGTGGTTTGTTGGTTTTGATGTGAGTGTTGTTTGTCGTTGTTTTTTGTGGTTGTTGTGGTGGTGTTGTGGGGTGTTTGGGGTTATTATTATAGTTGTTATTTTTAGTGTTATTTGTTGGTGTTGTGATTAGTGGTGTGTGTGAGGTTTTACTTATCAGGCATTTCTTAATGACAAAGGTATGTTGTGTGTTTTATGTATTGTTCATCGCGATGGTGTGTGGTTTTTTATTGTGTGTGGGTGTGTGGTTTGTGGGTTTTTGAGGTGGTTGTAGTTGTTGTGTTTTGGTGTGTGTAGTGTTGTTTGTGAGGTGATGATGATGTGTTGGGTAAGTGTTGTTTTATGTGTGTTGGTTGTGGGTATGGTGTTTAGTGTGTTTTGTGATTTTGTTTTTGTTGGTGCTTGGGGGTGTGGGTTTTTAGGTGGTTTGTGTGGGTGTGAATTTTGGTGTGGGTGTTGTTGGTTTATGTTTGGTTTATATTTTGGGTTGTAATTGGGTTGTTTGGTTGTTTTGTTTATTTTTTTTTTGGTAGTATGGTTTTGTTTTGGGTGTGGTGGGTAGGGTTGTGGAGTGGTTTATTGTTTTAGTTGATGGTCTGTTTGGTGGTGGGGTTGTGTGGTTTGTTTTGGCGTGTGGTGTTTTTGTTTGGTTGTGTTAGGTTTAGTTAGGTGCTAGTTGGTTATTTGTTTTTTGTGGTTGGGTTGGGTTAATGGTGAGTTGGGCTGGGTGGTGGTCGGTGGTTGTAGTTTTGATGGTTTGGGTGTGTGATGTTGGTGATGTTTGGGTTTGTGTATTGTTTATGTTGTGGTTAGTGTGTTGGGTTGTTGGTTTATTGTGTGATGTGTGGTGATGTGTGGTGATGGTGTGTGTGGTGAGTGCAGAGTTGTAATGTGTTGGATGGGGTGGTGATGATGGTTTGGTTGGGGTTAGTTTTTGTGGTTGGTTCTGTAGGTTGGTATTGTGTGTGTAGGTTTTTGGGTGGTTGTGGTGTTTTGTTGTGATTAGATGTGTGAGAGGTTTGTGTATTGTTGTTGGTTTGTGAGGTTAGGTGTGTTAGGTGTGTTTTGAGTGGTTGTGTAGTTGGTGTGTTGTGGGTGGTGTATGGGTTGTGGTGGTGTGGAGGTTGGTTTGTGTTGGGGTTTTGTGTGGTGTTCGGTGTTGAGGTTATGGTTGGGTTGAGTTGTTTTAGGTTTTTGGTGTATTTATTGTGATTTGTGTTTGGGGGTGTGAGTGTGGGAGTGTGTGGGGTGTGATTTGTGGGTGGTTGTTTGTGTTTTGGTGTGGGGTGAGTGTGTGGTGTTGTGTGTCTGTTGGTGTGGTTGTTAGTTTGGTTGGTGTGTGTGGTTGTGTTTTTATTTTTCTGTTGGTTTGTGTGTCAACTAAGGAGAGAGTATTGGTAATGGAAGAAACGTCTTCGAAATGAAGTTCATTGAGTTTTGGGTCATGTCTCATGTGTTGGTTTTGATTTGAGGTTTTTGGTTTTTGTTGGGGGGTTTTGTGGTTTTATCAGAAGATTGGTTTGTTGTGTGTTGGGGCACGTTTTTGTGTGTGTGTTTGTTGTGGTGTGTGGGTATTATTTAGGATCTTTTGCTGCTCTTTTAATAGTTTTGGATCTTTTTAATTCATTGTTTGTTGCATTTTTGAGAATGATGGGTAGTTTGTGGTTGTAGTGGTGGTTGCGGTCGGGGGGTGTTTTGTTGTTGGGCCATTATGTTGGTTTGGTGTTGTGAAGTTCGTGGCGTGTGGGTGTTTGGTGTGTTGTGGTTGTTTTGTTCTGTGAGTTTGGATGTAGTGGGACTAATGAGTCTGGTTGGTGGTTTTAGCAACGTGATTGTGGATGTCGTTGCGTGGTGTTTGCTTTTTTTGCCTTTTCTTTGTTTTGTTGCCGGTGTTGGGGCGATATTTATTGGAGTTGTGGTTTATTGGTTTGGTGTTTTGTTGTTGAATGGTGTGTTTGTTTTGTTGTGTTTTTGGTGTGTGTGGAGTATGTTAGTGTATGAGTGTTGTGGGTGATTGGTTGTGTGGTGATGTGTGGGTAGGTCTTATGTTGTTGTGGGGTTTTGGGTGTGTTGTGTTTGTTGGGTATGTTTGTAGTGAACTTAGTTTTATGTTATGTTGATGTGTGTGTGGGTGTGGTTGGGTGTGTGTGGTGATGTGTTTGTTTATTGTTTTTATTTTTTGTGTGGGTTTGTTGGTTGGTTTTTGTTGTTGTGTTGGTTTTGCGAGTGGTTGTGTTGGTGTTTGGTTTATTGGTTGTAGTGGTTGTATTTTGGTTTTGGTGTGTGTATGACTTAGGGTGGTTTGTTCTTTGGGTTATTGGTTTTAGTGTTATGGTGGTTTGGGTTTGTGGAGTTTAGTGTTTGTTGGTTTATTTGTGTTGTGTGGATTTGTGGTGTGTGGCTAGGGTGGTTTGTATGGTGTATCGGTTTGGTTGATGTTATGTGAGGGTGAGTGGGCTCGTTAGTTGTGTTTGAGTTTATGTGGGTTAGTTTGTTTGGTTGTAGTATTGGTATTATGGGTTTTGTGTGTAGTGATTAGTTGGTGGGAGGTGTGTTGGTTTGTCTAGGGTGGGTATTGGTGTTGGTTTGTTTTTTATGGTTAGTGGTGGGGTGTGTTGTGGTGCTTGGGATGTTTATTTATGTTTGGTGTTTTGTGGTGGTGTGTGTGTTGGTGGTGTGTGATTGGTGGTTGGGTGGTTGGTGTATGGTGGGTGTGGTGTGTGGTGTACCGGCACTGATGGTGGTGTTTTGTTGTTGGGGTTTCTGTCTAGCGACAGGGTGCGGAGGGTGTGGTGGGTGGTGAGGGTGTGTGTTGTTAGTGGAGGGTGGCGTGTGGTTTTGTGGTTGGGTTTTTGTTTGTGTGTTGTTTGTGTAGTGTGGATGTATTGATACGTTTAGGTGTGTGTGTGGTTAGGTTTTGTGTTGGTTAGTGGTTATGGTTATTGTTGTTGATTTTTGTATTTGATTTTTTGTGTGTGGTTTGAGTGGATGTGTTTTGTTTAGTGGTGGTTGTGGAGTGGGGTTGTTGGTGAGTATTTTGTTTGGTTTGTTAGTGTGGGTTGGTTGGGGAGTGATGTTGCTGTGATGGGTGTGAGTGTTGTAGTTGTTGAAGTTGGTTGTTTTGGTTTATATGTTTGGTGTTTGTGTGTGTGGTTGTTGGTGTGAGTGTGGGTGTGGGTTTTTTGGTTTTTGATTTTTGTGGTTAGTGTTGTGTTGTTTTATTGTCGGTGTGATTTTTGTTTTTGTTTTGGTTTAAGAATTCCGCAATCTGGTTGTGTGATTTTTGTTAATGTTTTTAAGTTTACTGTTTGTTTTGTTGGTTGTTTGTTGTTGTGTTTATTTTTTGTTGGTATTATGTTTGGATTATGGTGGGGTGGTTCTTTTTGCATGTTGCTTCCTGCCTTAGGAAGTTGTGCGCAATGGCTACACCGCCTGGTGTATATTTTTAGTTGTCGTTGTTTAGTTGTTATGTGTTGTTTGATGGTGTTTATTGTAGTGTTGTTGGTGTGTTAGTAGTTTGTTTAGTGAGTGGTGTAGTGTGTTGTTGATGTTGTGAGTTGTTTTTTTATTGTGATGTGTTGTGTGTGTGTTTGTATGTGGTTCCTGTTGTGGAGTTGGGTGTGTTGGCGGTATGGTATTATTGGTGTTTGTTTTGTGTGTGTGTGTGTGAGTGTGGTGTGTGGTCAGTTGTTAGATGCGTTAGTTGTTTTGTTGTTGCTTGTTGTTTGTTGTGGGTGTGGTGATTTGGGTTTCAGAAACCGAGTATTTTGTGTTTGGATTGGTTTACCTCACAATAGTTCTCAGATTAGTTTGTGGGTTGTGTATTGTTGGTGTGTTTGTGTTGTTTTTTGTGTTGTGTAGTTGGTGTTGTTTTGGTGTTGGTGTTTGTGTGGTCGTTTATGTTTATTGTTATTGTTGTGTTGGTGGGTTTGTGGTTGTGTGAGTGTTTGTGGTGAGGTGTTGGGGATTGTTGGTTGTGTTGTTTGAGGGGTGTTTTGTGTTGTGTTGTGGTTGATTTTTTTGGTTTGTTGTGATGTAGTTGTTGCGGTTGTTTTTTTAGTGTAGTGTGGTGTGTTATATGCGTGTTAGGTGTATGTTGTTTGGGAGTAGTTGGGTTTTGTTTTGTTATTTCGGTATTAGCGGTGTTCGTGTTGGTGTATGTTGAGGTGTTTTGGTTTGGGTGGGTTTTGGTGAGAGTTTGAGTTTTGGCTGGTGTTATGGAGGGTTGGGGAGTGGTGTGGCTGTGTTTGTGTGTGTATGTAGTGTATTTTGTTTTGTGTTATTTTTTGTGTGGTGTTGGGTTTGTGTGTGTTTGGGTTCGTGGATTGTTTTGGTTGGGATGCTTATTGTGTGTTTTGGATAGTGAGGTTGGTGCTGTAGCTGTTGTTGTATTTATTGCACGTGTTTGAGTGTGTGTGTGTGTGGTTTCGTGTTTGTGAGGTGTTGTTGTGTGTTTGCTCATCAGTTGTGTGTTGTTGTTGGTTTGTTTGGTTGTTTGTTGTTGAGCGCAACGGTGGAGGGCTGTGGTTCGTGGTGTTGATCGTACGATATTATTGTGGTATATAGGGATTTGTGTTCTATCTCTTAGGTTTGGTTTAGTGGTCTGTGTTAGTTAGTGATTTGTAGTGTTGCGATTTTTATGTGATATTGTAGGTGTGGATGTTGCGTTTAATGGTCGAATGTTTGTTGTGTTTTTGTTTTTTTTGTTGTTTTTTTGTTTTTTGGTGGTTTTGTGTGTGTGTGGTTTGTTTGTGGCTGTTTGGGTGGATCTCTGTGTTTTTTGTTGCGTTGTTGAGTTGGGTTGTTGATAGTTATTTGGGTGTGTGGTTGTCGTTGAGGGGGTTTTATGTATTGCTGGTTGGTGGGTTGGGGTGGTGCATCATTGTTGTTGTTTTGTTGTGTTGGTTGGTTTGTTTGTGAATTTTATTGGCGTTTGTTGTGTGGTGTATTGAGTTTTTTTGAGCGAGTTTGGTGTTTGGTGGGTTGTTTGGTTGGGTGTCGTCAGATTGGGGTGGTTTTTGGATGGTAGAGTGTGGCTGGGCTGCGTGAATTTGTTTCTCGTGAGTGCTCGGTGTGCGGATTTGTCGTGGCGGTGCCTAGTTAAGTGGTGGGTTGTGTGGTGTTTGGGTTGTAGGTTGTGCTATGTTGTTGTTTTGTCGCATTTAGCTCTCGTGAGGGTGGATTTGGGGCGTGGTCTTGGGAGGATGACTGCGTTTTCCTATGGCGGGTGTGATGCTCTTTGTGGGTTTGTGGGGGGGCGGTGTTGGGTGGCGGGTGGGTTGTGCTCGATGGATTGGGTAGTCGTAGTGTCCTTTTTTTTTGGATGTTGTGTTTGGTCTGTGGGTGTTGTTGGTGGGTTGTGGGTGAAAGGATGGTTGATCGTGGGTGGTGTATTGTCGCTCGGGGTGAGGACCGTTCTCGGTCGGCGTGCGAGAGTTGGTTGGGTGTATTACATTGGTAGGTTGGGTGTGGCGGTTCTTTTTCTGTTTTGTTTGTATTTTTGGTCCTTTGTTTGGGGGTGGCTTGGGTGGTCGTTGGTTGTTGGTTTATGGAGTTCTCAGGGGGGTGATTGTGTGCCTGATTTGGGTTGTTTTTGGCTCGTGGGTCTGTGGTATGGGGTGTGTTTTTGTGTTGTTGTGTTCGTCCTGGTTGTGAGGGTTGAGTTGGGGAGGAGTTCTCTCCTGTCCGGTGTGATTGTTTTTGCGTTGCGCTGTTGTGGTTTGTGTGTGTGCGCTGGGGTGAGTTTATTTGGTTTTTTTGATGGGGTTGCTTGCTGTTGGTTTGTGGTGGTGTTGGTTTATTTTTCTTTGTTGAACGCGAGATTGGTTTTGTGAGTTGTGTGTGTTGCTGGTTTCGTTTTTTGCTAACGTTGACTATTTGGGTTCGTGTGAGGGTGGGTTAAGTGAGGTGTTGATGTTTTGGTGTTATTAGGTTGAGGGTTTTTCGTTTGGTTGGCTGTGATAGGGTGGGATTGGGGTTGGTTGGTTGGGTTCGGTAAAGTGATGATTGTGTGTGTGTTTTGTGTTCTTGTGTTGTTTGTGGGTGTGTCGCTGTCAACAGATCCAGAACGTTTGGAGTTTTTGTGGTGTTTTTTTTGGGGGTGTGGATGGTTTTGTTTGTTTGCTCAAAACATTCATGTTGTGGTTGGTTTGTGGTTTGTGGTGGTTGATTGGTGTTTTTGTTTTTTGTGATTGGTTTTTTTAATTGTTGTGTTGGTGTGTGGATTTTGTTGTGTTGGGGGTGGTTGTGTTGGTTTTCATGAGTGTTGTTGGTTGGGTGTCTTTGGTGCTCTTGATTTCTTCGTTGTTTGGGCTAAATAATGTGGTGTGGTTTCTGATGTTGTTTGGTGTGTGATTGTGGTGGGGTAGCTTCTTAGTTGTAGGTTGTGTTTGATAGCGGGTCTACGCTTGGTGTTTTTTTAGAGGATTTTTGGTTTGTGTGTTTGTTTGGGTTTTTATACTCTGCAATCAAGAGACGCGCGTGTCTGGTGTGGTCGCTTCTTGTTGTTTTGCTGTTGTAGAGTTTGAGTTTCGTGTGTTTTAATTTTTATTACTCCTTCCTCTGTTAGGTATTTGTGATTTTAGTTGTTTGACTTTTTTAGGTGTGTCTGTATTGTTATTTATTGGTTTTGGGTGTGTTGGTGATTTGAGGTTGTGTGATTAGGTAGGTGTGTAGTTGGATGTTGAGTGGTGAGTGAGTTGGTGGTAGTGTTTGTATATTTCTATAGCATAAAGTTAGTTCTAGCTCTATGTGTTGGTATTGAATTTTGGTGAGGGTAGGTGGTTTTTTTGTGTAGTGTGTGTTATAATGGGTTATTGTAGTTATCGGTGTTTTCGGTATGTAGGTTGAGTGTGGTATTGTTTTGTGGGTAGTTTAGTATATATAGGTTATTAGGGTGTTGTGTTAGTGTTGTTGGTTGTGTGTTAGGTGTGGTTGCGTTGGGTGTTGTGTGTGTGGGTGAGCTGCTGTAAGAGATTAGTATCGTCAGCTCTGATCTATTTAGTTTGGTTAAATTATTATTATTGAGTGATGTGCCTTTGTGTTGTTTGGTGTGGTTTGTGTGTTGTTGGTTTAGGGTGGTTGGTTGTTTGTGGATGTTGTGTATGGTTTGGGTTGTTTGTGTGTGTTTGGTAGTGTATGGTTTTGGGTTAGGTGTGTGGATGTGGGTGGTGTGTTGGTGGTTTGATGTGTATGTTTTGGGTGTGTTATGGGGTTGTGTTTGGGTTGGGGTGGGATTTGTTAGGTGTTGTTGAGTTTAGTTGTTTTTGTGATGGTAGTCTGTTACGGTGTGGGGTTTTGTGGTGTTGTGTGGTGTTGTGTGTGGTGGTGTGGGTGATTATTGGGTGTGGGGTGGTGTTGGTTTTGTGGGGGCTGTGGTTTATTATAGTTGATGTGTTTGATGGTGGTGTTGTAGTTGTTTGTATGGGGTGTTTGTTGTTGATGGGTTAGTGGGGTAGGTGTATTGTGGGGGTTGTATGGTTTTTTTTGTTTTTGTGATGGTTATATGAGTGTGTGGGTGTAGGTGTTTGTGTGTGTGTGGTGTATAGGTGGTGTTTTGAGTGTTGGTGGAGTGTAGATGGTGTGAAAGACTGGGTGGTTTTTTAGTTTCGTTTGTAAGTATGTTGTTAGTTGGTTTGTTTGTTAGTTGGTTTGGAGGTTTTTTGTGGGGTTTGTGGCTGTTGTGGGTGTTTTTGTTGGGGTGTGTGTTTTGTTTATAGTAATTTTGCTGTTGTATTGGTTGTTGTGTGTGGGTGTGGTGGGGTTGTTGCTCTGGTATGTATTCTTTTGTGGGTGCGTGTTTGTCGATAGAGATTAACGCTCTTTGATGCACAAGGGTAAGTATGCATCCTGTTGCGGCTGTATAGGAATGGAATAGGTTGGTGGGTTCGCTGTACGTGGTTAGGGAGGTGTTGTGTGTGGGTGCTATTGTGTTGTGTGGGAGATGGACTCTTTGGCTGTTGGGGGTGCTTACTGAATCGTGTGAGGGATTGGGCGTTGGTGACGTGGTGGTGTGTCGTAGGTTTGTAGGTGGCTTTGTGTGGTGTGCGTTTGTGTGTTTTGGGTGTGTGGGTTAGTGTTTTTTGGGGACTCAGAGTGTGGTATGTGCTCGTGATTGCGAGGTGTGTGCGGTTGAGTGTGGGTAGTGGTTGTGTGTGGGGTTGGTTTTGTTGGTTTGCGCGAGGCTTTTGGCTGGGTTTCTGGCTATAGTGAGATTTTCGTGTTTCGCGTGTTGTTATTTGTTTTGGTTTGGTGTTGTTGTGTTGTGTGCTTGCGTTGTGGTCGACTTGTGTTAGGTGATTGGTGGTTTGGGTCTGCTTGTTTCTATTGCTGCTTGTTGATGGTGTTGTGTTGTGTGTGTGTGTCTGGAGTTGTAGTGATGTGTGTTTAGGGTAAACTTTAGGACTAAAACAGGTGTGCGTGCGTGGCGTGGGTGAGTGTGGCTTGGTTTAGATGTGATTTTAGCATTAGGGGTTGTATGTTACGGGTTCTTTGTTGGTTGGTGTTATTAGGGTTCGTTTGGTTGGTGTGGTTATTGGTTTGTGTATTTGGTCTTGGTTGGTGTGTTTTGATAGTTTGATGGTGTTTCGGTTGGGTTTGGTGAGCTTTGTGAGTGAGTTCAGGGGTGGTTTGGTGTCGAATCTTGTTGGGTTAGCGTGTGGTTTAAGGGGGTTTGGTTTATCGTGGCGTCGTGTGTGTATGGGGTGATAAGCAGTTTGTTTTGTGTGGAGTGTATTATTGTGGGCCGTTTGTGTGTTGTTGGTTTTGGTGGTGGTTGGTGGTTGTTGTGTGTGTGTGTGGGTGTTTGTTGGGTGTGTTGGTGTTTGTGTTGGGGGTTTGCGTGGAAGCTTTTTGTATATGATGTGAGTATAGGTGGTATGGGTTGTTGTTTGTTTTGGTTGTGGGTCGTTTTTGTTGGGGCTCTTGGAGGGGAGTGTGATTGTGTGTGACGTGGGTGCAGTGATCTTGTATTACGTGGGTTTGTCTTATTGCTGTGTGTTTCACTTTTCGCGTGGTGTTGATAAGTGAGTTCTGATCGTCTGGCTTTGTGTGTGTTTCTTTCTCTGGTCTTTGTGTTGTTGGCTGATGTTTTTTTCGGTGGCTTGGTGTGTTGTGTTTTGAGTGTGTGGTCGTTGTGTGTTATGTGTTGCGGGTGTTGTGGTTTTGGTGGTTTCATACTTATTGGCGTATTGTGAGTTGCGGAATTGTGGTCGATTCTCTGGGGTGTTTGGGTAGTTGTCTCGTTGTGGTTGAGGGTGGGTTGTGGGGGGGGTGTTGTTTTGGTGTTGTGCCATATGGCGTTGTTATGGGCTTTTTCTTGACACCACTGCAGTTGTTTGCGTTGGGGTGTTGTGTGTAGGTGGTTGGTGGTTTTTGGTGCTGGTTAGGGTTGGCTTGGTTTGTTGTTGTGTATGGCTATGTAAGATCCTGATGGGTGATCATGTGTTTGCTATTCGTGAATGTGGGGTTTTGTGTGTGTGTGTTGGTGTTTTGTTGTGTATTTTGCAATGAACACTTTGGAGTTTTTTAAGGGTGAGGTGTGGTGGTGGGTGTTGTTTTGGGTTGGTTGGGTGGGTGTGTTTGTGTGGAGTGGATGTGTGTGTTGTTATGATGTTCGGTTGTATGGGGTTGGGATTTGGTACTGGTGTTGGAGTTTGGTCTCAGTTTGGGTGTTTGTCTTAGTGTGTTTCGATTTGTGTGGTTTTGTTTTGGTGTTATGTGGGGTGTTTGGTGGGTTGTATTTGGTTGCTAGGGGGGGATTTATGGGTTGTTGTTTTATGTATATGGGGTGGTGGGTTGGTTCGTGTTTTGCGTGGTGTAGATTGGTGATTGTGTTGCTTGGTTGCTGTTCGCTGTTAGTGTGTTTGAGTGATTTGGATGTGGTTTAGGGGGTGTTGGTGTGTAGCTGCTTAGTTACGGGTAGGTGGTTTGCGGTGTGTGCGTTGGTAGTGGTGTTGTGTGTGGTGTGGGTATTGGGTTTTATGTTTACTGGTGGTGTTGTTTTGTGTCTGCAGTGCTGTGTTTGTTTGCTTGGTTGTTGTTGGTTGTTTGCTTGGGGCGTTAGTGGGGTGTCGTGTGTTCGGGTATTGGTTTGTGGTGGTTGTGGGTGTGGTTGTGGTGGGTTGGTTGTGTGTGTGGTTGTGGGTTGGTTGTTTTTGTTGCGGTTGTTTGGTTTTTGGTGGCGTTTCGGTTGTGTGAGTGTTTTGTGTTTGGGGTTCGTGGTTTTCGAGTCTTGGTGTTGGGTTTTGGTGTTTGTAGTGGTGTGTGGGACAGGTCGGACGCGGCTTTTGCTTTTGGTGTTTGTGTGGAGGGGGTGGCGGGTTGTTTGATGTGGGTCTTGTTAGGTTTGGGAGGGGTTGGTGTTTATCTTGGATTGTGCGTAGTTGAGTTTGTTTTGGTTGGCTTGTGGTGTGTGTGGTGTGGTTTGGGTGGGGTGTTGGTTGCTTGGTGTTTCAGGTTGTGCGTGTGATGAGTCGTGTGTTGGTTATTTCTCTTTTTGATGTCTTTGTTGTGTGTTGGTGTTTGGGGGTGGCTTGTGTGTGCTGGTCGTGTGGTGATTTTGAGATTGTGTTTTTGGTGGCGTGTGGCTTTTGTTGGGTGGGTGTGTGGTCTGTGTTTGGGTTAGTTGTGTGTGTGGTTTTAGGGTGTACGCTCTTGTGTTGGGGGTCGTGGATTTTTTCGTGTGTGTGGGGTTTTGTGTTTCGGTGTGGGGTGGGGTGTTGGTTTCGTGTGTATAGTTGTTGTGTGTATTGTGGTTGTTATCGTTCGTGGTTGTTGTGTGTGTGGTTGGGGGTGTGTCGTTTGTTGTTGTTTTGGTGCTGTTGTTTTTGTCGAGTGGTTGGTTTGGTGTTATGTGAGTGTTATTTGTTGAAGGGCTGTTTCGCGTGAGGTTTGTGGCGTTGTCTTGGAAACTTTGAAGCAGTGTTGGTGGTTGTGTGCGCCTTTGGTTGGGATGGGTGGTGATTTGGCGTTGGGTTGGTCTTTTGGTGGTTGGTGCTTTGGGGTGTGTTGGGGTTTGGTTGTGTTGATGGTGTGGCGGTGTGTGTTTGGTTTGTGTGTTGGTGTTTTTGGTGTGGTTTGTTTGTGTGGTGTGTTGGGTGTTGTGGTTGGCTCTGCTTTCTGTGTGGTGTGGTGGGTGTTATTGCTTGTGTCGAAATTGAGATGTTGTTTTGATGTGGTATTTTTGTGTTTGTGGGGTGCTGTGTTTGGTTGTGTGCTGTGGTTTGTGTGTTTTGGGGGGTATGTTTTTTGTGTGTGCTGGGTTGATGTGTGTTTGTCGGTTATGTTTGAGGTGGTTTTTTTCGTTGTTGGTGTTTGGAGTGTTTGTTGGTTTGGGTGTGTTGTTTGGCTTGGGTGTGTTGTGGTTTGTTATGGAGTCTGTTTGGTGTTCAGTATTGGTGTTTGTGTGGAGTGCGCGGTGGGTTTGCGTTGTGTTTTCGTGTTTTCGTGTTAGTGTGTGTTGGTTGGTGTTTGTTTGGTGTGGGTGTTGGTTAGGTGGTTTGGTTGATTTGGTTGTGGTCGTTTTGGGGTTGTTGGCGTTGTGGGTTGATGTGGTGGTGGTTTGGCGTGTAGGTTTGAGTGTTTTGGCTGTTTGTTGGGTTTTTGTTTCGTTGATTGGTGTGTGTTGTGTTGTGGTGGGTTGGCGTGCTGTTTTTGTTTGTGGGGTGATGGTTTCTTGTTTTTTTGTTTGGTGTTGCTTTTTTGCGATTCTGAAGAGAGTGTTTTCGTGTTTATGTCTTCATAAGTGTTTAGGTGATGGTTTTTGTTGTTGGGTTGGTTCGTGGTTTGTAAATTACCAATATGGGTTTTGTTTATTGTGTTTTGGGGGTAGTGTGGTGTGTTCTATTATTGTTTGGGGGTAGGTGTTGGGTTGAGGTTTGATGTTGGAGTTGGTTTTGACGGTGTTGGGTTTGGGTTTTGGTTTTGGTTGTGGGGGTTTGGTGTGTTGTTGTTTGGGTTTTGTTGTGGGTGTTGTGGTTTGTAGTATGTGTTTGTTGTTGTTGGTTGTGTTGATGGAGTTGGTGCTGATTTTGGTGTTTGATGTGGGTTGCTTGGATGTTGGATGTTTGGGTGTGGTGTGTTGTGCTATATCCAATTCTATATCTCTCTTTTTCATATCCCGTGTGGTATGGATGTGGTGAGTTGGTGTATATAATTTGAGTGCACCCAGT
Source organism: Trachelipus rathkii (assembly GCA_015478945.1). Lineage (NCBI taxonomy): Eukaryota > Metazoa > Arthropoda > Malacostraca > Isopoda > Trachelipodidae > Trachelipus > Trachelipus rathkii. The sequence continues at coordinate 37,425 of JABUQX010058726.1, forward strand.
TGCATGTTTGCGCTTCATAGTTTGTGCTGTTCGGTGTGGTTGGTTTTTTGTGTTGGTGTTCTGGTTGGTTTTTGTTGTGGTGGTGCGTTGTTGTTTGTTGTTGTGTTGGTTGGGGGTGTGGGTGGGGGGTTGATGGTACTTTGGTTTGTTTTGGGTGGGTTGGTGTTGGGTGTTTGTTTGTGGGTGTGGTTTGTTGTGTTTGTTTGGTTGTTGTTTTTGGGGGGGGGTGAGTTTAGGTGGTGTGTTAGGGGTTATGAGGTGGTTTCTCTGTGTTTGTTTGTATCATGCTCGGGTGTGTTTCGTGTGTTGTTGTTTGTTTTTGGGGTCTGTGGGGGTGGGGGTTGTGTGCCGAAGTTGGTGCGTTGGTTTTGTTTGTTTGTTTCAAACAGCCTGGGCTTCTTGGTCCCGATTGCGTGCCTATGTAGATTTGTTTTTTGGAGGTTTGCGTTATTTGTTGTGTTTGGGAATTGGATATTTTTGATTCGGGGTTTTCGTATTGTTTGTGGGTGTTTGTATTTAGTAAGGTTTTATTGTTTGGTCGGAGTCTGTTACTTGGGCTTTTTGGTGTTTTGTATAAGTGGGTTGGTGTTTTGATTGGTGGGTGCTGTTGTTTGGTGTGGTGTTTCTGTTTGTGTTGTTTGGGTTGGGGGTGGTTCTGGCTGGCGTGTATGGTTTTGTGGGTTTGGTTGGTGGTGTTGTGTGAGTGTGTTGTTGGGTGTTCTTGGTTGGGGTTTCGTTGTTGGTTGGCGTTGTGTGTTGTGTTTTTTTGGATAAAATCATCAGTGTTTTTTAGTGATAGTGAAGGTGTGCCGTGTGTGGGGGTTTGGTGGTGCAAGAAGATATGTGCGGAATTTGGTGTTGTTTTGGTTTTGTTGTGGTTGTGTTAAGCGTTTTTTTTTGTTGTTTTTGGGTTGGTTTTTGTGTTTTTTTTTCATGCGGGGGTTTGGTGTGTTTTGGTTGTTGTGTGTTTGGCTGTGTGGTGTGCTTGTGTGGTTTGTTGTTGTGTGATTATTTGTGTCGTTGGGTTTGGTGGGGTTGGTGTGTGTTTATAGGGCTGGTGGCGGTTTGTGGGTTTGTGGGTTGTGGGTTTGTAGGTGGTGTGTGTGTTGGGTGTGGGAAAATTGTCTGGTTGCTGCCTGGTGTTCTGTGGCTCGTTCCGGATGGGGTTGCGTTGCGTCGTTGGTGAGCGGGTGTTTGGGGTCGGGTTCGTATGTGGTGTTCTTGAGGAGTGGTGCTGAGGAGAGTTGTGTGGTCGTATGTGTGTGTGTGGTGAGGTCGGTGTTTTTGGGTTTTCGGTTTTAGGCTTAGTTTTTGGGAGTGGGTGGTCGTTGCATGTAGTGTGTGTGGTTGGTTTAGGGTGTTTTGTGTGTTGTTGTTCGTGATCTGTTTGTGCTTGTGGTTTTGTTTGTGTGTCTTTCGGTTTTGTGGTCACGTTTTGTGTTTAAGTTTGTGTTGTTGTGTGCTGTTTGGTGTTGTTTTGTGTTTTGGTTCTGTTGTGTTGGGGCGTTGTTGTGGCACTTGGCTTACGGTTTTGTTGAGGTAAGGTCTGCGTTGGTGTGCTGTATTTGTGTTGGTGGCTGTGGGGTTGGTGGGGTGTTTTGGTGTTTGTATGGGTGTTTTATTGGTGGGTTGTGCTGGTTGTGTCGTTTATGGGATTGGTGCGTGCAGACACTCCTTCGGGATGGGATTTGTTTGATGTTTGGGGGATGGGAGTGGTTGGTTCTTTATTTGTGGGTGTGTGTGGTTTGGGTGTGTTGGTGGGTGGGAGGGTGGTGTGGTGTTGTGTGGGTTTGTTCTTGTGTTCTAATTGATTTCGTGTGTTATCTGGTTGTTTGTGGTCGCTGGTTGCTTGTTGCTATGGATCGTTGTGCGTGTATGGTTGCTTGTGTTTGTGTCTGTGTTTTCGTGACTGGAGTTTCTTGGGAGTGTGTGGCGCTGTGAGTTTGAGTGGATCGTGTTCTGTTTTGTTGGGTTGTGGTGGTTGTTGTGAGTGGTTTAGGTGGTTTGTGTGTGGTTGTGGGATTGTTTGTGCGGTTCGCTTTGGGTTTGTTGGTTGTTTTGTTTTGAGTTTGTGTGGTGTTGGTTGTTGTTTGTGGTTTTGTGATGTTGGGTGTGGGTGGTGGTGTGGGTCGTTTGGTATTTTTGTGATGTTGGTGTGAGTGTTTTGTTTTGTGGTTGTGGTTTTTTGTGGTTAATTGTGGGATGTGGTTTCTGTGTTGGTTGCGGTATTTGTTTTAAGTGTGTGTGTGTGTTGCGGCGTTGTTGTTGTTTTTTTTTGTGGGCGTTGTGGGGGGGTGTTGTGTTTGTAGTGGGGAAGTGTGTCCGTCAGTTCGTGTTTGCGGTGTTGTTGGTAGGTCTGTGGGTGGTTGGGTGGGGTTTTGATGCTCGTTTGCGAGGTGTCTTAATGATGTACTGGTTTCCGCGTGATGTGTTGTATCGGTGTTGGGGTGTGGTGGGTGTGTGTTGTTTGTTTCTGTCTCGTTGTGGGTTTTGTTTGTTGTGTGTTGTTGCTTGTGTTTATGAGTATAGCCCTTTGTCGGTTGGCGGCGTTTGCGAGTTGTTATGTTGGTTGTTGTTAGTTTGGGTATGTGGTCTGTGCGAGTTGTGTTGTCCGTGCTCTGGTTCTGAGGGTTTGTGGAGTTGCGTTATTGGTGCTTGTGGTGTTGCCTGTCGGTGTCGTTGTGGCTGTGTGTTTTGGGTTGTTGGTTGGGTGTTGGCATCGTGGTGCACGGCGTGTGGTGGAGCTTTTGCGGTTTTTGGGGTTGTTGTTGGGTTGTTGTTGTCTGTGTACGTGTCTGTCTGCTTGTGTGGGTGGCGTTGTGTTGTGTAGTGTGGAGTCTGTATGGACGTTCTGGTGCCTCTGTTATGTTTTGGAGTTGTTTTCTTGTGTTTGGGGACTTGTTTGCAGTGTCGCCTGTGTGAGGTCGTTTGCTGCTGTTTGTGGTTGGTTAGGTGTTCATTGGTAGCTTTGTTTGGGTGTGGTTTTGTTGGTGTTTTAGTTGTGTGGTGGTGGTTGGTGAGTTGCAGTAGTCAGTGTTTTGCTCTATGGTTATCCCGATGTAGTCTTTTGGTTTGTGTTCTGTGTGTGTGGGGTCGCGTGTTGATTGCGTAGTGCGAGTGTTGTTGTTTGTGTTGGGGTTTTGGTTGTCTGTTGTGTGTTAGTTGGGTGATTGTGGGGACGTTTTTCGTTGTTTGTTTGGTTGGCGTCTGGTTGTCGTTGGGTGGTTTTATTGTTGGTGTATTCTTGTTGATCTCTGGCTTAGTGTGGTGGCGAGTCGGTGTTTGTATGTTGTTTGTGTGGGTGGTGTTTGGGTGGTTTGCTTGTGTTCGTTTGTGGGGGGTTGTGGGATGTGGTTGGTGTTGTGTTGGTGTTTTGTGGTGGTGTGTTGTGTTGTTTTTTGGGGTGTCGCGGGTTGTGTGGTTTGTGTGTGTCTTTGGGTGGTGGGGGGCGTTGTTGGTTGAGTGTGGTGTGTTCTACGTAGTTCTGTGTGGGGTGGAGGGGTTTGTTGTGTTCTCTCGGCTGATCTGGTATAGACTGTGTGGTTGGTGTGGTTGTGGGGGTGTATTGGTGGTGTGGGGGTGAGTTTTGTCTCGGATTGTGTGTATGGCGGTTTGTTTTCGTTTATGTTTTTTTTCGATTTGTGTTTGGGTTGGGGGTGGGGGGTGCAGATATATGTGGTTCATATGTGTGTGGTGCATGTAGTGGTCGGTTTTTTTGGGTTTGGTTGTTGAGTCTTGTGTGTATGCGTTCGGTGTTAGTTTCGCGTGATGAGTTGTCAGGTATGTTGGTTCTTCGTGTTTGTTGTGATTGTTTGTGTTGGTTTTTTGTTAATGTTTCATATGTGTGCTCTAAGGTATATTGCAGTTAGAGTTGGTGTTTTGATGTTTTTGTGTGTTTGGTATTTTGTTTGTTGTTCTGCGTGGTGGTTCGGGTTTTATTATTTGGTGGGGCATGAGTTGCGTTGCGTTCAGTGCTTGTTGTATGTGTGTGTTATAGTGTGGTGTGCGCGTGCAGCGGTGTCCGAGCTCGGGATTGGCTGGTGGCAGACTTGGGATTTGGTGTTGGGGGTGTTTCTTTGTTGTGGTTTTGTTTGTTGTTTGTGTGTGTTGGTGGTTGGCGTGCTTTTTTTTTTGCTAGGGTGTTGCTACGGGTGATTTTGTGTGGGTAGGTCTTTGGATGACTTGCGGGCTGGGGTGTCGAGTTTGTAGTGGTGGTGTGCTTTTCGGTGGTTCGGTCTGGTGTTTGTTGTGTGGAGGGATGGTTTGGGGGGGTTCGTTGTGTGTTGGGTGTTTTGTTTTGTTGTAGTGTTTGCGAGTCGTCTGTGTTGTGGTGGGTGGGGGTTTGAGTTCGGTTCAGTCTGTTCTTGGTTAGGTTGTTGTGTGAGTCTCTTGTTTTAGGCTGCTGTTGTGGTTAGTTGTTTGGTTGGTTTTTTTCACTATTTCTGGTGTTGGTGTGTGGTTGTTGTTGTTAGGTGTTATGGTTGTGTGTTTGGTCTTTTCTTGAGGTGGGGGATGGTTTTGTGACTGTGTTTGTGTGTTGGCGATTAGTCGGGGCCGGGGGTCGGGGCCGTGTTGTGTGCGAGATGTGTAAGTTGTGTGGTAATTCAGTTGTTGTGTTGCTGATCTTATGTTTGTTTTGTGGGGGTGTGAGATTCGTTCGTGATTGGTAGTTGGGTGTTCCGGGTTGTGTGTGTGCTTATTTTAGCGGTGGGCTGTGCGCTCTTTGTGTTGGTCTTTGTTGATGTGTGGGTGTGGGATGGTCTGTGTGGTTTGGGTGAGCGTCGTTGTGGTGTCTTTCTGGTATAGGCGTAGGTTTGTTGTGTTGGGTTTTTGTTTGTTTTCGTTGTGTTGTGGGTTTTGTTCGTGATATGTGTGTGGTGCATTTTTTGTTGATTGACATGGGTTGTTAGGTGGGTTTTGGTTTTTGTGTGGTGTGGGTTGGTGTTTATGCGAGATGGATTGTCGTGCCGTTCGTGTGTGGTTTTGGTTGCTCTGTGATTGCCTTTGGGTTGGTTGTTGTTGTGAGTCTGTGGTAGTGGTGGTTTGTTTTGTTTTTTTAAGGGTGTAGGTTGTGGTATCGAGGTGTGTTTTGGTGGTTTCGGGTTGTGCTGTTGAGTGTTATTTTATTTGGCGGTGTGTGTTGTGATTGCTGTTCCTGGTTTTTCTGGTGACTGCGTGGGGGTGTTTGTGTTGGTCGCTGTTGTGGTATGTGTTTGATTGGTTGTGGGGTGTGGTTGGGTTGTGTTTGGTAGTTTGTGCGTTTTTCGCGGGTTTTAGGGTTGTTTGGGTTGGGGTGTGTGGTTGTGGGTGGGGGTTGTTGTTGGGGGTGTTGGTGGTGGGGTTGGGGGTGGTGTGTTGTGGGGGGGGGGGCTGTGTGGGGTTTGTTGTTTGGGTTTTGTTTTGTTATAGGGCCTGGCTGTGGTTTGGTGGGTCGTGGGGATTCCTTGATGTCGTGCAGGTACAAGTGTTCGGTTGATGCCGGGTGTTACGGCTCGGCAATTACGGTGGTGCTGGTTTGTTATGGGGGTTCTGGGCCGGTTTTTGTCTGTGGCGCGGTGTTGAATTGGGGTGGGTTGCATTTGTTTGGGGTTTTGTGAGTGTCGTTGGTTGGGGTTTGTTGTGTTGTGAGGTGTGTGCCCGTTGGTTGTCGGTCATGGGGTCTAGTTATCGGTGTAGTTGTGTTTTTGGTTGGTTCGCGGGATGTTGGTAGAGTCGGCGTTCGAGTGGACGGAAGTTCTGGGCGGTGTCGTGTTTTGTTTGGTTTTGTACGTGTGTTTGTTGGGCTATGTATCGTTTTAGTGTGGTGGGGGTTGTGGTGTTTTGTGTGTGCTGTTCTATTGGGTGTGTTGTGTCGGTATTTGTTGGTGTGTTGTTGCGTTTGTTGAGTCTTTCTGTTTTGTACGGGTGTTGTTGGGTGTTGCGTTTTTTGTTTTGTTGGTTTGTTGGTTGGGTTTGGGTGTGGTGTTGATAGTGTACGGCGTGTTGCTGGTGTGGGGCTTGTGGCTTGTTGTTTGTTTGGTTGTGTTTTTGGGTGGTGGTTTGTAGAATTGTTAGGGTAGCACTTTGCAAGGCTGTTGTAGTTTTATTGGTGGGTGTTGTGCGGTGGCTTTTGTGTGTGGTGGTGCTTTGTTGCTGTGGTGTGGTGTGGTGTGTTTGGGGGGGTGTTTGGTGTGGCTTGGTGTGTCGTGTGTTTCTGTTGTGGATGGTGTTTTTGGTTGTGTTGGTTGTGTGTGATGTTGTTTGGTGCTTTGTGTGGTGTGTGGGGGGTGTGTTGTTTGGTGGGTGTGGGTGGGTGTGTTGTTGTGTTGTTTGTTATTTTTTGGTGGGTTGTGTGCGGTGCGTGTTCGTGGCGTTGTGGTTTTTGTGGTGTTGTGTCGGGGTGTGTCGAGTTTGCGGTTGGTGTGTTGTCCCGTGTGGATGTTTGTCTGGTGTGAGCTTTGTCTTGGGTTGTGGTGGGTTGGTGTTGGGTTTGGGTGGGTTTGGCGGGGATGCTAGTTCGTTGTTTTGGTGTGGTGGGCGTTGGTTTTTGTGTGGGTGTTGGTTTTTGGGTCGTCGGTTTTTGTTTGGGGTTTGGTTATTAGTGTTGTTTGTGTTTTCGTGATTGTAGGATGGTGCATACGGTGTGGTCTGCGTGTGTGTGTTTTTACTTGGGGTCTTTTGGTGGGTTACGTGTTTTTTGGGTGTGTTGGGTAGTGGTGTGTCTGGGGGGGTGTTGTGTGGTGTTTTTGTTTGTGGGTTTGGTGTTGTTTTTGTGTGTGTGTGTCGTTTGGTCAGTTTTGGTGTCTTGGTGGATTGTGTGTTTCTTGGGTGTTTGGTGGTAGGTTTGGTGTGTTTGGGCGTGGTGTTTTTGTGAGTGGTGGGTGTGTTGTTGTGTGTGTGGGGTTTAGGTGTTTTGGTTGGGGGTTGGAGGCGCTTGTTTTTGTTGGGTTTTTGTGGGTTGGTTGGTTGGTGTTATGGCTGTTGCGTGTCAGTTACTTGTTGTTGTTGGTCGGTCGTTGGTGTGGTACCGGGCGCGGTGTGTGTGCGTGTTTGTTTCTTTGGGGCAGGGTTGGCGGTTGGGTTTTGAGTTTGGGCTGGTTGGTTTGTTGGTGGTTGTGGTGTATGTTTGTTGTTGGTGGGGGTTTGTGGTTTGGTGTTTGGTTGGTTGGTCTGTGTTGGGGTGTTGTGTGGGTGTGATTTTGTTTTAGTTTAGTGTGTTGATTTTGTGTGTTTGGTGTTTGTGTTTTATAGCAAGACTGGTTAATATTACATGTTTATATGGGTGTGTTGTTTGGGTTGGGTGTTGTTGGTTTCTGTAGTGTGTGTGTGTTTGTGTTGGGTGGATTGTGTTTGTCTTTGTTTGTTGTTTTGGTGTGGTTGTGTGGGCATGTGTGTTTTTTTTCTTTTTGTTTTTGGGATGGGTTTTGTGGTTTGTTGTTTCTTTGGTTTCTGTGGGGGTTGGTTTTTTATTGTGTGTGGGGGGTGTTTTGTTTTTTTGTGTGTTTGGTGTTTGGGTGATTGGGGGTTTTGTGTTTTTGGTGTTTTTTGGTGGGTTGTCGTTGGTTGTTGGTATGGCTTTGTTGGGTGTTGTTGTGTTTGTGGTTGGTTTTGATTTGTTTTGTGTGAGGTGGTGTGGTGGTGATTGTGTGTGTTGTCGGTGTTGTGGGTTTTTTTTGTTTGTGGGTTTGCGTTGTTGGGTGGTTTTTTGGTGTTTTGGCTGTGTGGGTGTGTTCGTGTGTGGTGTGTTGTTTTTGTGTGTTTGTTGTGTGTGTGTGTGTGTGTTGTGTTGGGTGGTTTGTATGTGGTGTTGTTTGGGTGTGTGTGTGTGTGTGGTTTTTTTTAGTTTGTGTGTGTGTGGTTTAGGTGTGTGGGATGTCGTTTTTTTTGTGTTGTGGTATGGGTGGTGTGTGTTCGTCGTTGTTGTGTGGTGGTTTGGTTTTGGGTTTGTGGTTGTGTGTTTTTTTTGTTTGGTTGGTTGGTGGTTTTTTGTTTGTTTGTGTTGTTTGGGGTTGTTTTTTTTTGTGTGTGGTTGTGTGTGTGTTAGTGTTGGGTTTGTTGTTTTTGTGTTGTGGTTGGCTGTTGTGTTCGATTTGTTGTGTGTTGTTTTGTGACCGGTGGTTTTGGTTGTTTGTTTTGTGTTTTGGGCTGGAGTTTGGTCCTTTCCCATAGAGGGCTGGGTGTTTGGTCGTTGTAGTATTGGTTGTGTTTGGTTTAGTGGTAGTTTGTTGGTTCTTGTTGTGTTGGGCGTGTGGGGTGTTTGGTTTGGTGGTTTGTTGGGTTTTACTTGCTGAGGTTGGTTTTTGCGTGTAACTTAGGTTGTTGTTTTGTTTGTGTGGTTATTGGTGGATTGTTGGAGCTGATCTATTTTATTGGGGTTTTGTTTGTGTGTTTTTTGTGATGTGGTTTCGTGGGTTTGAATGTTGTTGTTGGTGTGTTTGTTGGTCTTGGTGTTGTTTGGGTTGGTTTCGTGGGTTGCGTGGGTGGGGGGTTTGGTGGGTTTTTGTGTTTATTGGGGTAGTGGGGGTTGGTGGTTTGGTGTGTGCTTTGGTGGGTGTTTGGGGTTTTTTAATGGTGGGGGTTTTGGGTGGTGTGGGGTGGTTTCAGGTTTGGTGTTTGGTGCGCGTTGTTTGTGGTGTGTGGGTGTGATTGTTGTGGGTTTTTGTTTGTTTGTGGGTTTTGGTTTGGGTAGGCTTCTTGTATCATGGTTGTGTGTATGTTGTGTTGTTTGTGGGGATTGGGTGTTGGGGACTTTTCGTTGTATTCGTGTTTGTGTGTGTTGGGTGTGGGTGGTTGGGTGGTGGTTGATGTTATTGAACTTTAAATTATATATACATGGTGCGTGGGTTTGTTTGGGGTGGGGTGTGTGGGTGTTTGGTTGTGTGGTTGTGCTTGTGTGGGGTTTTGGTGGTTGTGTGTGTTTTGTGTGGGGCTTGGTGGTGTGTTGGTTGGTGCTGTGTTTGGTTGGGTGGTGTTTTGTTTGTGTGGGTTTTTGGGATTGAATGGTTTTTTTGTGTGGATTGGGGTGTGTGTTTGGTGTATGTGTGTGTGTGGTTTTGGTTGGGGTGTGTCTGTTAGGGTTTGGGTCGTGTGTTGGTTGGTGTTTGTGTTGTGTTGGTTTGGTGGTGTGTTGTTGTGTGGTGCAGTACCATGCGGAAATTTCTTGTGATCGGATTGGTGGTTTGGGTTTTGTGTTTGTTGTGGTTTGGTTGGGTTGTGTGGGTGTTGTGTTTGTGTGGTGTTGTGCTTAGTGAAAGTGGGTTTTGGGTTTGGGTTTTTGGGTTTTTGTGGTGTGAAGAAAGGGTGGTGGTTTGTGGGTTTTTTTGGTGTGTTTTTGGTGTTTTAAATAATGGTGTTGATGTTTATTTGGTGGTTGTGTGTTGTTCTTGATGTGTTTTGTGGTGTGTGTTTTTGTTTGTGGGGGTGTTTGGTGTGTGTGTGCGTGTGTTTGGTGGGTACGGTGCTTTTTTCGTTTGGTTGTTTGTAGTGTGGGTTGTTGTGTTGTGTGGTTGTGGTTGTTGGTGGGTTGGGTGGTGTTTTTTTGTTTGTGTTGTTTTGGGTGTTTTTAGTTTTTTGGTGGTGTTGGTTTGTGGGGTGTGTGGTTTTGTTTGTGTTTGTTGTGTGTGGTGTGGTTGGTAGTGGGTTGTTGGCGTGGGGGTTGTGGTTTGTGTGTCGCAATAATCATGGGTGTGTGGTTGTGTTTGTGTGAGTGGGTTTTTGGGTTTGTATTTGTTGTTTATGGGTGGGTGTGGTTAGTGTGTGTTGCTGTTTGTGTGTTGGGTGTGTGTGTGTGGTTTTAGCGATTTAGTGTGTGTTTGTTAGGTTGGGTGGCGGTCGTGAGTTGTGTGGGTGATCGCTGTGTTGCCATTGTGCTTGGGTTGGTGTTGGTGTGTTGTGGTTGGTGGTGTTTGTTTTGTTGCTGGTTGATTGTTTTGGTTTGTATGTGTCGTTTTTTTTGGGTGGTCGGGTATGTTGGGGGGTTGTGTGTGTTTTTGGGTTGTGGGGGGGATTGGTTGAGTGGAGTGTTTTGGGTTGTTGGGTTGTGGGTGGGATTTGCTGTTTTGTGTTGTTCGGGTTTTTTTGTCTTTGTTGGTTTGTGT